>APFE030873889.1:247740-261965 GCA_000404065.3 Pinus taeda
AAATTCTTTTAACTATTTATCCTATCACTAAGCTTTTCTTCTATCGTCATTCATATTGGTCCTGAGGATGGATCCCTGTTGGGATTTGAAACGTTGACAAATATGGTTTCTACTGTAGATACTTCGAGACTAAACTCAAAAGGAAATAATTATTAATTTGCATTAAAAAAGAGTTGGTGATAAGGCCATAACCTTTTACATTTTTTAGTATTCTCAAAGGCTTCACAATTCAAGTGCATCCATAACAAATTTTTCTTGCCTTTGTGGGATCTCTTAACTACAATTTTACATTGAAATCTCCCATAAATTCTACAAAAGACTACTAAAAATAGACATTTTTTACAAAACACTGAAATTTAGTATGCACTAGATGGCCCAACTTCTAATGTTGTGCCCAAGTTTTCCTTTACCGTGCTATGTGCCTTTTCTCCCTACTCAGCTGATCCTCGTACTTTTGGATTTTGTTGTCCTTTGCCAACCTCCCATTCTTTCAGCTTGAACTCAAACTCGGTGTTGGACGGTGTCACCATTCCATTAAATTTGATCTTCATTATTAAAATCTCTACTTCCATGATTGCCAACTTTTTGTCCATTTTGCTCTACAACTATTCTACAACTATTCACCTTCTTTTCCAACAATTGAAACTGTTGTCCTCTGAGATGACTCTAGGTCAGTTAGTCATGCCAGAGTATCTAAAATGTTTTGTTGGTTTTTAAGTTTTGTGGATGACCAATGTTATGAATTATTGAACACAGGTGCTTAAGCCTTAACAATTACTACGCCAGATGAAATGGCTGCTATTTGTTTAGCTATAGTTAATTGATTTAAAGTGAATGAATAATAGAATATTGATGAAATATAACTTGCTAAATATTCAGATAGAATATTTAATTGGTTATAAGAAAAAAAGGCAAACAACATTTCCTATAGAACAAAATATATTTAAACGAATGCATATTTATGTGACAATTAATTGATATAGGGGAGTTTATAATAATAGATAGTCTTATAAGTTAGTCCCTAGTTATTGTTGATAACTTCACATGGGATTTAAGACTAACTGATACTCAGTATGATCTTACCCAAATCTTTGCATAAAGGCTTAAATATATGAAGCAATACATAATGAAATAAGCACATAAGAAAAACTTACAAGGAGACAAAACTATAGAAGGCAAATTCAGAATCCTTTCATTAACTTGGCAAATCTCCAACTCGGTTACAATTCTATTCTCAAATCTCATCCAAGGGTTCAACCATTAATATCTCGAAGGAGGAGTTATTTATGCAAAAGTTCTTCTAGATATTTTCAAAACAAAAATAAAAAAATAGTACAAAACTATAGGAATTTCAAAACTGCAAAGTGTTGGCACTATTCTTTAGGGATATGTTGATGATGTGGTCCCCAAAAAGTGTTGCCCAGATGTCCTTTAGTTTTTGGTGAAAGTTACTCAATAACTTCACACAAGTGACTCCATCGGTCTTCACTTGGTATGACAAGATTTACCAATTTCCCGTAAACTCCATCAACCTCGATGTACTTCTCAAAAGTGGGCTTATTTACAAAAAAAAATGTTTAATTTCATGTTTAATGCTTGTTTCCCTGTAATATGCCCCTTTATACCTGAAAAGTTTCCTTTATCAGTTTCTATAGTATAAAGCTTCTAGTAGAATTCTTCCAGACTGATCAACCTATCATTTAGGGCCACTAATCCTAGCAGTCCTCTCTGATTCTGTAAATTAAATTTAAAATGAAACCTTTGGACAAAAGTCTTCAAGGTTTAACACTTAGTTTCTAATTGAGTCATCTTGTTCTTTTTCTTCAACACCTTCTTGATCTCCAAGATGGTTTCTATTTTGTCCAGAATCTCAATTTGTTCCAACTCGACCCTGGTTTTTGAATTTAGAACTTTGATCATGTCTAAAGCTTCACTTGGTTTATCTTTAAGAAGTTACTTCACTTCATCAATGGATACTTGACCTCTGTTTATGAGTTCCTCCTAATAAAAAATGATCTGAATGGAGGGCCATACTTCAGTTATGGCCTAACTGATATTTGCCCAAATGCTTTCCTTGGCTTGGGCCAAGATTTGAGCCATCAATGGTTGGCTCTGCAACTCTTCAATTCTTCTGTTCAGCCTGTGTGTTTTCTGCATTTCTTCAACATACAGAGAGTCATCTTTATCTTCTAAGCTTCCAAATTTTTGAACTTCTTATGAAGCCTTTCATTTTCTTGCTTCTGGTGAGTCAGCTCCTATGAGAGTTTGTTCAAATCCTCTACTGTCAATGTATATTCTACTGTGGCTGATGTAGATTCCCCTACTGTTTTGGACACTATAATAGGATTAACTATGATGGAGCCATAGCTAACTAAGTAAATTGCTCTTTTTCCTTGAGCAATTTCTCAATCTCCTCCTCCATAGTTTTTATATGTACATTCTACTCAATTATTAGTTTGAGCATTTCTTCCTTGTGTTGTTCACTTTCTGCTATCTCCTTGGTCTAGGGGTCCTTTGTAGAAGGTAGTTTCAATTGTTTTCTCAGTGCTGCAATATTTGTGTTTTTCTTCTTGATAGTATCTTCAACAGATTTTACATCAGTAGGGTCATACCCAATTTTAATTACTATGTCCTCTAGTGACTTGACCATTTTATCCTTTGCTAAATATGATATTTTCTCAATCTTCAATTGTGATTCCACATTTGACAGAGCAGTTTTAATTTTTGACAATGCCATAGCAATATTGGTCATGGTTGAGAAAAGCATCTCACCAGACTACCTATGCATGTCCATTTGATCATTTGGATGTACCTGATTAGCATAAAATGAAAATGAAGTTTTCTTGTAATCAGAAGAACCTTTGGGAAAGGGCACTTGAGTCTATAGAAAAGCCATTTGCATTGTTCCCTTCTCACTGTCAAATGTTGTCAACAACCTGTGTTGTGAAGTAGAAGTCTACTTCCAAAACTATGCATCAACATTTAGCTTTTAAAGCTTCATTCTTTTGCTTGATTTCAAGTTAGTGAAGACATTTGATTCCTTTGTTTCACTTGGTCCTGCAAATTGAGTGATCTCTAACAAATTTTGTGTAGTAGTAGAAGGAGTAGTTATTACAGGTTTTATGTCCCTATAGATACCTGTGAATCATCGAAATTGATGATGATAGGCTCCTTCTAACCCTAAGTAGTAGTAGTATTAGTGGTGCCTTTAAATTCAGTCATTCATTTCTTCTGATAGTGGATGAATTCATTTTCTCCAATTGTTGATGATGATGATCATTCCTTGAGTCTCTTGTCATGCTTGGTTTGAGAAGTAGGAGGCTAAAGAGTAGAAGGAGGTAAAACCTATTCTTCTGCTTCTTGAAGAGTATTCTCTTCCCATTGTTCCTGATTTATGAACTTCTCAATCTTTGGTCTTGGTGTATGACTGTAAGGAGTGGTTTTGAGTTGCACCCTTAAGTCTGAGATAATACTAAATGGGTCATAAGACCAGGTGAAGTTGGGTTTAACAACTCCATCATCTCTGTAACTACCCTTGGCAGGTTGTTTATCACATGGTGCCATCACTCATAATCATGTTCTTCTTAGTGTACCTTAGGTATCATCAATTCCTTCCACTTCAAACCCATTATGCCTGACCAGATGGTGAACCAAAGCTCGTTTGAATTTAATATTGCACTCCTGGAGGCCAATTCAATATATACATGTGGAGCTTGAATCTTGAGGCAATAATCCTTGTGGTGAGAATTAATTTCCATATCTGTCGAGGACCAAATACCATGAGAGAAATCCATTTATGCCAAAGGATTTATTTCACAAATTGGATTGAGTTGATCTACATTTAAAACAATTTTGCGAGAATGTAAGGGATGGAATGAAGGAGTTAATGGTGGATGACGGTTGTTCGCAACTCGCTTAGGCTTAATTCATCCTCTTTGCCATCTGGAAAATTGGCTTTCCATTCGAATCGTGATATGATGGGTATTGTATACATGAGATCCATGCATAATTAAATACCTTCAATTACCCTAGGACATACCATATTCAAGGTATATGACACCTGAGACATCAACTTTGTTAAGCCCTCTAAACTGGTCTTTTCTATTTTCCTCATTAGCTCGATGGAAAAATTGGTCATTCTTTCCAATCAATTTCTCTTTTTAAGCAACTCATAGGATATGGGTAAATATTGTTTGAGAATGATCTAGTTCCATTATTCCCTACCTCAAAATTGCTCCTTTATTGGCCAATTTGTCTGCTTCTACATTCAAATGCCTATAGATATGTTATGATCCTAACTCCTTGAATTTTCTTAGGTGCAACGCAATCCTTCACAGTATTGCAGTGTTGGATATTCCTTCCCCTATATTTATTTTGGTGACTTGCCTTATTACTAGCATTTAATCTCTAAGGACCAACATTCTCTTTATACCCCTGTCAATGGCTAATTCCAATCTTTTCCAAAAAGTCATATATTTTTCTCGGTTCTTTGTTAGGGTGCCTAACCCCCAAGAAAATTGAGTCTTTCTTTTTTCATTGGGGCTAAAGATTACCCCTCCCGCTCCTTCCAACCTAAAGTACACCATTGCCCTTATTACCCATTAAAAGAAAACCAAAAATACATGGATAACCCATAAGGAAAAATCCCCATGGAAGATTAAAACAATCTAATTCATCAAGGAAAAACCCTCACAATGCAAAAACCCAATATTAATTAACGCTAAAATAACTTCAAAAGCTTTGACAAATTCTCTATTAAACCTCGAAACCCATCTCAAAAGCCTTTATACATATAAAAATCAAACAAAGAAATCAAAATTTGTGTGTTAAAATCATATTAATTTTTTTTCAAAGGGAATACATGTATAGGGTTTGAATAGAGCTAGTCGATAACCCCCTCCACCAATTATAGGCTCAACACCCACCAAATTTAGGTAGGAATTTGGTGGGTCATGTAAGGATTGAGAATAAGAAAATTGAAAATTGTATATTGTACATATATATATATATTATTTCATGATCCTTAAATAGGTGCTTGCACCACAAAGGAGAAGGTTTTCTCCGACCCTAAGCGCATAAACCAAAAATAATGAATTGATTTCTCCTCCATAAAAAAATATGAAAGAAGATTCCATCAATGGTATGATGTCACTGACCACTCCTTAAACCATCTTCACAAAATTTCATGGATTATTTTACGACATGTATGTAAATTATGATATATAATTATTCCTAAATATATAACTATTAGCAGTATATCTAGTTTGAATGCTCCAAGGTTGGTGATGAGTTCAGAGGTAGTATTTAGTCCTTTAGAATGGTTGAAAATATTGAAAACATGGGTATTCCGACAACTAGATAGTTCGTCATAATACTAATGAATGCAAACGGATTAGTAAAAAAAAATGACATTAGTATTGTAATTTTCGAGGGTATGGCCGATTTTAGTCGTACCTACATACTATTTAGTTGAAATTTATTCCTATATGTAATAGTGACTAGCCTACTCTTTCCAAAATTTGAAATGGTCCACAAAATGTGGGTGCCAACTTAGCATAAGATGCCATTCTCAGTGAACTCTTCCTTGATCTGATGCAGAGTTATACATGATGTCCTACTTGGAATTCCTTATGCATTCTCTATTGATATTCATAAATCTTTTGCCTATCCTAGGCTACCTTCAGTTTCTACCTAATATTGATCACTTCTTGTTCGATTTCCTTCAGCATGTCTGGCCCATGAACCACTCTATTCACTATATCTTCCCAGATGATGGGATTGTTACATTTCCTGCCATGGAAATCCTCGAAAGGGATCATATTCAATGATTCTTGGTACCCATTGTTGTACGAAAATTCAAATTATGGCAGGAACTCTTCCCACCTCTTTGGCTGATGCATGATATACATCCTCAACATATCTTCTAATATTTTGTTCACTCTTTTAGTTTGTCCCATTAGTTTGAGGATGATATGGTGTACTAAAAGGCTAGTTAGGTTCTAAAACCAACAAAAAATGCTTTTTGAAAATTGGAAGTGAACTTTTCATCCTGGCTCGTGATGATCTTCTTGGGTATGCCATGCAATCTAAATATCTCCTTCATGAAAATCTAAGCTATGGCAATGGCTTTGTCGATGGACTTTACAACTATAAAGTGAGTTACCTTACTCAACTTGTTCAATACCACCATGATGGCTTCATGTTACTTGGAAGTTCTTGGCAATTGTGACGAAGTCCATAGATATGAATTCCCACTTCCACTTAGGAATTGGGATTGGTTGTAGTAATTCAACTGGGTGCCTGCATTCCACTTTAACTTGTTGACATTCCAGGAACCTGGAAATGTAGTCAATAACTTCCTTCTTCATGTCGAACCAATAATACATTTTCTTGATGGTTGTTATCATTTTTTGATAACCAGGATGACCTGAATAAGGTTTGTTATGAAACTCATCCATTATGAGTTTCTTCAAGTTTCCTATACAAGGCACATACCAACTATCCTTGAATTGTAATGTACCATCATTAGTGAGCATATAATTCTTGTTGAATGATCCTTTTGGTTCCTACTACAAGCACTCCTTCACATGCTAGTAATTCTCATCATGTAGCAATGTTTTTTAATTGTTTCTTTGATGTCAATTTTACAAGTTCTCATGGCTGCCAAGTGAGCCACTTGTTGACTTGTACTAAGTGCATCTGCTACCTTGTTCTCCTTATCCTTGATGTGATTTATCTTAAAGTAAAATTCGTTGATCAAAGCCAATTATTTGGCTTGTCTAACATTTAATTTGAGCTGCTTAAACAAGTATCTCAGCCCCCCATGGTCTGATATCAACACAAACTTCCTCCTAAGCAAATAGTGCCTCTACATTTTTAATGTGTGCACTATCACTATAAGCTCCTTGTCATAAGTGACATAGTTATTCTCATGTTTGTTTAGTTTCCTAGATTCATAAAAAATTACATGTCCCTCTTGCATGAGGACCCCACCTAGTCCTTACTTATAGGCATCTGTGCAAACCAAGAAGTCATTTTTTTCTAGGTTTGATATCCTCAAAATATGTGCACATGTGAGAAATTTCCTGAGTTGTTCAAAACTAGTTGCACACTTTGATGTCTATTGAAATTTGACATTTTCCTCCGCAAGGATGGGACTATATGCCCAATATTTGAAAATTCTCCAATGAACAATTGGTAATATTTGGCCAATCTAATGAAATATTAAACTTCTGGACATTGTAGGGAGTGTGCCACTCCATGATGGCATTAATCTTCTCAGGATCCACAACCACTCCTTCCTTAGATATGACATGTCCCAAGTATTGAACTTTTGATTAGAAGAAATCACATTCACTGGGCTTGGCATTGAGCTATTGCCCTCTTAGCAATTTCAATATTGCTTTCAAATGCTCGTCATGCTCTTCTCTAGTTTTTTAGTAGACCGAGATGTCATCCACGAAAACCAATACAAGTTCATCCAAATATGGGCTGAGGACATTGTTCATATAACACATAAATGTTGATAGGATGTTTATGAGCCCCAAAAGGCACCACCACAAACTCATAATGTCCGTCTATTTTCCTAAAGGTTGTCTTGTGGATGTCTTAATCCTTAATTCAAACCTAAATAACTAGATCTCAAATCTATTCCGAGAACACTACAATTCCTCTCAGCTAATCAATCAAGTCATCAATTCTAGGTAGCGAGTACCTTTTCTTCATTGTAGCTTTATTTATTTTTCATAATAAATGCACAACCGTAAGCACCATCCTTCTTTACAAATATCATTGGGGCTTTGCAGGGTGATACATTGGGTCTGATATATCGCTTTTCCAACATTTCTTTCAGTTGCAATTTTATCTCCACTACCTCTATCGTGCTCATGTGGTATGGAACTTTCGATACTAGAACTGATCCAATAAGCAACTCGATGGAGAAATCAATTTCTCTCCTGGGTGATAGGTGTTCTTATTCCTTGAAGCATTATTTTCTCACCTTTATAGTTGGGACACACCAATGATTTGTTGTAGCAATCCACTTTGGTTCTATGGCCTGCTAGCCAATCCATGTCGATCACAACATTATATGAGCCCAATGACGAGAGATTGAGGGTGGTTATAGTGTACATTCCACTTAGCTCCATAGTTCATGATTCCACTAAGTTCATTACTCACTTTTTAGCTCCCATAACCAACTAGACTAGTCACAATTACTCATGAGTTTTCCTTTACAGAGCACATTTCTTTGCAATATTTGGAATGATATAGATGAAATGATAATCTTGGTCAATTAAAATTGAAATAGGTTGGTTAACAACTATACCTTCCATTTTTATTACTAAAGCTTGATTATCCACCTACCTATTTTCCAATGCAGCATAAATTCGAGGCACACTTTGAGACACATCATTCACCAATGCTGTCTCTTGCACATTGTACATCCTTTTACTATTCTGTTGTTGGTGAGGATAGTCCTTCCACAGGTGGTTCTCTCCACATGTCCAACACTATAGAGGCCTTTTACTAGGCTCCTCAACCTCTTCTCTTTCTATTTTAGTGGGTTGATCTCTATTGGGGGTAGTGAAATTTTACTGGAACTCACCCTTGGAAGGAGTGTTGAACATCACATTTTTACCTTATTGCTTATATCTTGAGGATTTAAACCCTTTTCCCTTGAAGTTAGAATTATCTCTCTTCTTCCAATCTATTTTGAACTCAAACTTATGCTTAGACTGATCATAATAGTACTTCACCCTTCAAATGGTGTCCTCCAAAGTCCTTAGCTCATCAAATTCAATTGTCTTAGAAAAATTGTGGTAACCTAGTGAGGTACCTTCGGATATTCACCTTCTCACCCCTGATATATGGCACATACCTCAATAGTTTCAAAATCTTGTTAGTACAATCCTCCCAAGTGAGTTATTGTAGCTCATGCTCATGTAACTCTTTAATTTTTTTGTCATAGTACCTCTTAGATAAGTTCTCTCACGAAAATGTTTCTCAAAATTTCCCCATGAGAACTCTTTCTCTCTAATGCCCTTGACATTTCTCAAATCCTCCCACCATATATCAACTTTGCACTTTAGGTTGAAAATGGCTACTTTGGCCTTCATATTTTAAGTATTTATGGACTCTGAAATATTTATTCAAGTCTAACAACCATGCTTCGAGTTCTTCATCCTTCTTGATTTCTCCATTAAAGGTAGGGGGGTTTGCTTTCTTGAAATCCTTTAGCATTAAGTTTTTCTCACTCCTTTTTTTGTGGTGCCTTTTGGTTGCAACACTAGATGATTTCTCATGGCTATCTACCCTTCTTTGAGTGTTGAGTCAAGTTTCTCCTCTCATTTTGTCTTACTTTCCTATCTATGCCTTTTCTTGGACTTGCTGCCTTCTACCTTATTAGTCTCCAATTTTTGTTTCTATATTTAAAATGGACTTTGCTTGGATTTGTGTTTTCCAAGATAGTTGGCACCAAGCTCATGTTTCTTTTGCCTTTGCATATCTGATAAACCCTACAAAACCATTGCTTTCATCTCTACATGCTTTTCTCATGCTTTGATGATCTTTTCATTGTCTGCCTTAAACTTCTCAATTCAACCCTCAAGCTCTTGAATGTGTCCATCCAATCAAGGGAATTTTCCTCTAGCCTCTTCCCAACTGATTCCTCTTCCTAACTATTTTGGGATTTATCCATGTTGTATTTTACCAATTCTATTGCGCATTCCTTTAATTCCTTGTTGTAATTTTGTGTTTTCTCGTGTGTTGTTTCACACACACAATTGTTAGCTAAGTCAAGCATAAATAAAAAAATATGTTCACTCATCACCTTGGAATATATGCACTTAAGCATGTAGCTTTGAAGCTAGTTACAAAATCAAATCCCATGTCAGTATGCAAGTTAGAAAACAAAATATCACATCAACATTTTATCATGGTTAGTGTCCACATCAATTTTAAGTCTAACATTCAACACACATCTAGCAATTAAAACAACAATTTAAATTTTATTCATCTCTTTGACCTCAATTTATTTCCAAATGTCAAATATTGAACCTCTGTTTCAATATCACTTTGTATCAGAGCTTTAAAATTCTATCCCAAAGGTTTACTGTTGAACCTTTTCTATGATACCACTCTTGTTACACATCAAATTGTCACATCTAGGCAAATGATTCCAAATACGGATATTTCGCTATCTAAAGAACTACTGTCACCAATCCTTGAAAAAGATGGAAGAAATAACTCTATAGTTAAGATAAGAGTTTTATGGAAATACCTTAAAAACCCCTATTTTTGGAGATCATCGCATGTGCCAAAATCATAACCTACGATGGTCGCACCTTGCATAAGTAACGTCGTCACAACTTTCCTTCACAAAATGTGCATTGGTCTTCTTACATGGGAAAAAATAAAAAAGGGTAAAGAAGCTTCTATTCTAGAAGCCTTGAGAATGAAATCTACTTCAAAGCGGTGGATATTTGGCTTGAGTTACTCCTATCTTGGATCTCATTCCTACCATCTTGGATCTAATCCTCTCTATTATAGATATCACCCCTTCCTAAGTGGATCTTAACTTCCACTCTTTCCCTATAAGTACAATGCACTCAAAAGAGAATTGGGATGCCATTTCTGACTTCTAAACTATACTTACATGTTGTCCAAGTATCCATTGGAGACTTTTTGATTGCAAGGGTTTGGATTGAGGATCATTGGAAGAAGGATTCCAACATCAACGCCTGGTTGTAATTCTATTTTTCTTCATTCTTAATACAATATATATGTTTCATTCTCACTCTCATTTGTCATGATGTTTGTTGTAAGATTCCTTGATCACTTACATAGTTAATGATTAAATCATTGTTGTATTAGATGCTTTGATCATTTGTTTGTTTTTGTTTGTGAAGGTCTTTTATTGGAGCATCAAGAAAGAGGTTGAAAGCTACAAAGGAAAACAACGAGGATTGTCATCAAGCATTTTGAAAAAAGGTATGAGCTATGCATCCCACTTATATCTATGATTTAATTATAAATAGGGATCATTTTCATGTATTAGTTTGTTTGTTTCTAGAACTTGGTTTCTGAGTCTAGGGAGTTCTATTCTATTAGCAGGATTAGATTTCTCTACCAAACAAATTGGCGACTCCAAAGGGGAACAAGTTGTTCTTTCATTTTCTCATGTTTTACAAAAAATTCAAACTATTTTCTAAGTCGTTGGTCAACCCTTATTAATTATGAAAACCCATATTTATGAGATCTTCTAATTTTTTTTACTTTTTTTTTGAGTTTTTGCACCCATCACCCCTTGCTATGAGAGATGATGCGATGTCATTACCCTTTTTTTCTTAACATCTGTGACTATCACACTAGTGTGTACTTTTGACTTGCGATGGTTAGAGAAAAATTGAAATTTTCCTAAGTCATTCTATGTTTGATCTTCGATATGAAGATTAATTTGGTTTTCGAGTCTGTTCTCGTTTTGATACAGGTTAAAAGCTTCATTTTTAGCTTTTTGTGGAAAATATTTTTGTTTGTGAAAAGTTCCCCTTTACATTTCTTTTGCATAATTAGTTTTTATTTGTTGATTGAAATATTTATAGTCTTCTTGTGCCTTTGATTACTTTGTCAAATATTTGTTTGTTGGAGTGTTTTTTGAAAAGACTTCTTATTCGTTTCCATAGAATATTTGCTTTCCAAAAGGAATTTTTTTTTTTTTGGCAGTTCATGGGTGACGTATTTTTTAGCTTCCATTTTTAAGCAAAGTAAGTTATAGTTAAAAAAAAAATCCTCCTCATGGAAAGAATTGTGGATCTTGCATTCTTTTTTATTTGCATTTAAAGAGAAGTTCATGTTTCTTTATTTGAATGTTGCACTTATTCTTTGCTTGAAACCTCTCAGTCCTTACTCTAATTAGTATTCATTGAATTGAATAAAAATTACATTTTCATATTCGTTGCATTATATTTGGACTCAAGTCATGACATCATTTGTTTCATCTCCATGGACCCTCTTGAGTAAATAACAACTTAATAATCAATGCTTAATAAAATTAATTAGACATTTTTTAATATTTTTTTCATAATCACACCTACATTAGATTAGTTGTAGGGCTTTGGAATAGGAATGAAAGTTAACTTTCCAAAATTGAAAAAAATCAGAGAATATTATGATAGGGAGAGAAATCCATTTACTACAATTTGACCATGGGAAGCTCCTCTAACAAGGGAGTCAAGCACGAGATCATATCGGACCCAGTGAAATAATAAACTTTGCTTAATAGGTTAGGATAGCATGATTTGTACACATTACAAATGATATTGAAAGGTACTTGGGAATCACTTGAAAGGAATACCTCTCTTTGAGGGATCTTTCAAGGGGACTGAGACTTGTTACTATGCCCTTGCATGTATATCCGATCTACGATTGTGCCCCCAAACCAAGTTGTTGTACATGGTATCCTTAGTAACCATAATCTTAGGGATTTTACCCGAGGTGACAGAACGGGGAAAGTCCCTACTGTACCTAGAAAAAACATTGACTAGACTCACTTGGGCCTTCTTGGAGGGTACTTCACTCAAGATGGTATATGTGAAGTTACTTGCACCAGGTCATGACCATTAAGCAGGTTGGCAGCGTAATTGGTTACACCCACTGTATCTCAGACACTTTTCATATTAATCTCTGCGATGTTGGATTTCATCACCAACTAGTGATTTCACTGTGAAAAGTTTATTGTATTTGTTTGCATGTTTTCTTCCTTAGAATTATTAGCGTGTACTATTTGTTTTAATTTTTAATATACCTTAGGTTGAATATGATGGCAATAGTTCCAATTTTTTCCAATTAAGGAACCCCTTTTAATGGGGATCCTGGTCCTTTTCCTTGCTTTGGAAATGTTGGTCCTCCTTACATGGATATGTTGTCCCTTCCCGAATTCACAATAGGTTTATTGGTATGGTTGTTTTCAACTTTGTTGGTCCCAACTACCCAAGTTACTTCACCTCAACCATGTTCTCTACCTAAACAATACAAACCTCATGTTGACCCTTTACCTTCTTTCCCATCACGTCTTCTTCCCTTTCTTCTTCTTTGCCTTGTCAAAGTCCTAATGCTAATAACTAAGAGGCTAAGAAGAAGAAGAAGAGGAAGAAAAATCAGAAGAAAAATAAATTAGGGGCCAACCAACTAATCATTGTTGTGAATATTTATAATGTTGAGGAAACCTCCGACATACATCACAAGACCAAATACCCATGCAAGATTTGTAATGGTGACCACATTCTTATCAATTGCCCTGGCATTCCCAAGGTCTTAGAAGTGTGCTTTAAATATTATCATCAACTTATGGTTAATCCATCAACTAGTGACTATAAAGTTCCAGGGAAAAAGGGTAAAGTTAGGTTTCCTTGTAGGTTATGCAAAGGGAGTCATCAAACTCACCTTTTCCCTTGTATGGATGAAGCCTCAAAATTGTTGGAAAACCTTATTGTTTCTCAGTAGCAACTTCATACTAGTTACTGTAAGATTTCTCCCAACCCACTGTCAGTTGATGAAGTGATTCCAATCTTCCCTTGGAGAGGGAAACCCATATCACTTAGGTTTATCAACCATTGATTGATGAAGTAGTCAACTCGATTCCATCTTCGATCGATCCCACTCTTTCCTTAAAGAGTGAAATTTGTACTGCTCAAGTTCTTCTTATCAATTCAGATCTTTCTCGATAAGGGGGAATTTCTTCCGTTCCCACAGAACCCCATCTAAGTACTGAGGCCATTTCCTTTGATTGTAATATATTAACATAGCCTTGTATCCCTTCTTACATCCCTTTCTAAACCACTATGAAGGATTGAGATAAGAATGTGTCTCGCACTATTATAGATGAATGTGTTTCTGTTAGCATTATATCCTCAACCACTTGGAAATCTTTGGGTTCCCCTAAGTTTGTGTTTGTTACTTGTTATAGCTCCAAATCTCACCATTATGGTTTGTGATGCTACACCCATGGCCTAGGGCAACCCCTCCTTCCAGACCTGGTCCAACATCTAAAAAACAGTGTTTTATTCCCTGTACGCGACATTGCCCTGAGTTAAACGCGTGTATACGCGGGTTCATACATACCTAACCCGCGTATATGTATTAAAACACTTAAAAAATATAAAACTCCTTATTTTCGGGCGGAGATCGCGGGGTTTACCTGCTGATCACCTGTTAGTGCCCGTGGCCTC
>APFE030873889.1:262141-272540 GCA_000404065.3 Pinus taeda
GCACCCTTGAGTAACTACCCAAACGTAGGACCTCAGGTATGTCCTTCTCACCCTAGAAGTAGTTTTTATAGCATAAACAGCTGTGTGTGTGTATGTTTCTTGACTTAGACAACTTTCAGTCTGCTAGGGTTCCACCCAAGAACCTTAGGGGATAATATCCCGCAACATTACTTATAATATATTGAATTTTAACAAAAGAGCCAATGAACCTTTAGGAAACCTTCCTTAGACGCCCATTACTTTTGAAGGAAAATTTTCTCCTTGGATTTCAATTTTCTCCTTGGGAGAGACTATGTCTATGCCATGAAAGTTGTCATGTCCACGCTCTTTCATGCGTTGTCTTTCCCTTATAATGTAAACATTGTGATTGTTGACCAGCTTTTGTTTGTTAGATCTGATCTGACTGCCAACCATCCAACCTCCCTAAATGTTCCCTTTACACAAGTGGTATCCCCACCTCCATAGGTTAATTATGTGGCAACTTGTTCCATGCCTTTAGTTACTGATGAAAAAGAGCCTCTCATTATATGCACAATTTATTTTGACTCGGGTCCAATAGTTGACATGGAACCCTTTAATGGGGACATTCAAACCTAATTTTCTTACCCCTATTGAGTCCCTTGAACATGTATTCTCTCTAGTGAATTGTTCTTCCATCCAATGAAGACCTCTTGGAAGCCATCATCAAGGTGTGTCCCTTGGCATGTATTCCGTCTAGAGATTTTTCCTCTTGGAAGCTGCGATCAATATCAGTATGAGCATAGTTCTTTTCTTGTGTCAAGCTTGTTAAAAAATGAAACAAGATTCCATGAGCATAGTTTCTTTTATGTGTCAAGCTCGTTAAAAAATGAAACATATCACCATGAGTATAATTCCTTTTCTATGTTAAGCTTGTTAAAAAATGAAATAGATCGCCATGGGCATAGTTACTTTCCGTGTCGAGCTCGTTAAAAAATGAAACAAGGTGTTATGAGCATAAGTTATTTTCCTATGTCAAGCTCCTTAAAAAATTAAATAGATCTCCACAAAGACTAGGGGGCATGTGCCTCTGTCATTATATCGGGGGCACCAAACCTATCTCAGCACAACTTTCTCTTTGTTTCAATATTGTGTAAAAATGAAACATATCCTGAGCTTAGTCTTTGGTTCCTTCTCATGCTCATAAATACATGAGGATAAGTTATCAAGTATACTTTTACCACTTTTTTTGGGCTCATAAAACTATATGAAAAGGAATTTTGTGGAGTTTCCTTTAAGCTATTTCCAAACTCCCTAAACATGAAAATTTTGTTGAGTGAACTTGTTTCCTTTCAGACTCATTAAAAGGATTAAAAACGACATTTATTTGGTGTAAGTTTGCCACTTTTTTGGATTGGATAGACTAATTATGAAAAAGCTATATTCTAGTCAATCATGGCTAGAAGAGTTCTCTCTTGTATTATTTTATACTTTTTTAGCCTAGAGAAACTAAATTTATGAAAAAAACTTTATGGAGTTTCCTTTTTATTTATTTTTCAAACTCTCTAAACGTGAAAAAGAATTCAAATTACCCCTTCATTGGACTTGCAAAAGGTAAACAATGTAGGACTCGTCAATCATGATGAGACCAAAGCACTCCTTCCTAGGGTTCATTAAAAATACTACAAAGGACTCATTTGAAGGATGAGCTTATATGGAAAGCATATGTTATCCTCCTTAATCTTGTGTAAAAATAAAGATGTACTTGCTAGTAATGGTGGGGGGAAATTGGAAAAAACATTCATCTTTTGTATTTGAAAAGGCAATATGTTTCTCTTGAACATGACACTTTGTTACTTTTTTTGTCATGGTTGGGAAATCCATTTTCCTCTCATTTGATCATACCTCATTGAAAGTCTTCATATCAGCCTCTGGTTCTAGTTTGAGTTAAATGTTTCCAATTAAAATTTCGTGTCGACAATATCTTTAAGAGAAGTCCAACCTTTGTTAAAATTACTTTACTATCTTTAAATCCTTCTATCGCGTCAGCGATCCCTAAGTTAGTCCTGAATCAATCATGTTTTGTACTTCAAATCTTGATACTTGTTTCATATCATAATCCCTCTTGCAATGGATCACTTCCTATCGACTTCAACAAATTATCTAAGAAGTTGATCTAGAAACCCTTTTTGGTACCATGGAACTTGCATGCCCCAATGGTAGGCCTCCTCAGTTTTGATGATAAGTTCTCATCATTGACATTCAATCAGATGATTCTATGGGTGTTTGAATTCAAATCATATTTTCACACCTCATATATTGTACTAGAGTACCTTGAAGGCAATTATCATTATTGGTGGTTTTTCTCGCATCTTTTAATGATCCTCATCATTGGTCAATAATCAGATGGTTTCTACCATGTTTGAATTCAAGAGATTTATTCACATGGTTGGATTCATACTACATATGAATAGAGATGAATACCCTAGATCTTATCTGATATATCCATGTTGCGTGGAGTTTTGAGTATTCATGATTGTAGCATGGATCCACAATGTATATCTGGTGGCCATGACTTCACTTTGATATGGGTTTTTGCATATTTACATACTTTAATTTTGAGATACTTATATTATGAATATGGTAATTCTTACCTCAGTGATGATCGTAAGACAATATTTTACTATAAACTCTTGATTGTTGATTCGCAGGTCTTCAACTAGTGATTCCTTGATTCCTACCTTTACATGATAAAGCACTTCAACCATCATACCCTTGTTGAATTTGTACTTTAGGGAGTAATCTATTATGCATCAATTTTTCACATCCATGAAAATGATGCCAAATTGGGATCTTTTTTATCCAAAGAAATATTGCCACCAACCCCTCAACAAGATGGAAGAAATAACTCTCCGTGGAAGATAAGAATTTTATTGAAATACCTTAAAAAACCCTATTTTTGGAGATCGTTGTAGGTGCCAAGATCACAACCCGTGATGGTCACACCTTGCATAAGTAACGTCTTGCAACGTCATTGCAACTTTCATTCAAAAAAAGTGTGTTGGTCTTCTTACAAGGGAAAAACTAAAAAAGGGTAAAGAAACTTCAATTCTAGAATCCTCGAGAATGGTATCTACTCCAAAGCGGGGGGGATTTGGCTCGAGTTCCTCCTATCTTTGATCTCATTCCTACCATCTTGAATCAAATCCCCTCCATTATGGATCTCAACCCTTCCTAAGTGGATCTCAACTTCCACTCTTTCCCTATAAGTACAATGCATTCAAACAAGAATTGGGTTGTCATTTCTGACTTCTAAGCTATACTCACATGTTGTCCAAGTATCCATTGGAGACTTTTTTATTGCAAGGGTTTGGATTGAGGATCATTGGAAGGAGGTTTCCAACATTAAGGCTTGGTTGTAATTATCCTTTTCTTCATTCTTAACACAAATATATGTTTCTTTCCCACTCTCATTTGTCATGATGTTTCTTGTAAGATTCCTTGATCACATATAGTTTATGATTAAATCATTGATGTATTATATGCTTTGATCATTTGTTTATTTATGTCTCTGTAGGTCTCTTCTTGGAGCATCAAGGAAGAGGTTGAAATATACAGAGGATATCAACGAGGATCATCATAAATCATTTAAAAAAAGGTATGAGCTATGCATCCCATTTACATCTATGATTTAATGATGAATTAGGGAATGTTTTCAAGTATTTGTTTGTTTGTTTCTAGAACTTGGTTTCTGAGTCTAGGAAGATCTATCCTATTAGAAGGATAATATTTGTACACAAATCACTCTGGTATCAAAGTCTAAATTTTCTTGTTTAAGGCACATTCAGTTCGAGTTCTAAACTTTGGCTCTGATACCACTCTGTAACCTACGCTCCCACCCACTTGTCCTATCTAAGGTCGTGGGAGGTGTTACTTGATTGTTTTGACCCTATATCTAAGGTTTATTATGAATATGTGGTTAGAAAAATCTATTTCTATCAAAGTATTCAAATCCCAAAACCAACACCACCATTACATTTAGCTTATCGAGAGCTTTTTGGCGATATAAATTTCACCTCAATCCAACTCTTGAATTGAAAATTATGCCCACTGGAATTTTATTTGATGATATTAAGCCACACCATTATCATGCTACCATGTGGCATCCATGTTGTCCCTTTCTGGTCCCCTTGGCACTAAAACATCAACATAGTACGGCATCCACTAGATCCTCACTCCATGTCAGGTTGTGTTACTTCGTAGCTATATCTAGTCCATGTACATCTAGGTGTTTCAACAACCCTCGCCATCCCCAAATCCCCAAAACTCTGGATCCATTTCCACTTGAGGCTTATCCGACCCAGGTCATATCCAGGCCTTAACATATATGTGTGGCCTCACCACAACCGAATCCTCAGATCCTAGATCTAAGTCTTGTGTATTGAATATGGTGTAGGGCCCATTGGATGATATCCAACTTATGTCATATATGGGCCCTTACAAATGTGTGTGCCCTTGCCACACCTGAATCCTTGGATCTCTGGATCTAATGCTCATTTCAGGGTAATCTAGCCTCCACACAATAGTATTTTCCTTTGCTACCACCAAATCCATAGATCCTGGATGCTACAACACTAAAAAGGGGAAAATCTTGGCTCGACATAATCACAACTTTACACAATAGTATTAGCCCTTTCCAACATCATATCCCTAGATACCGGATTCTAAAAGTCCTAAAAAGGGGTAATCCAACCCCAACGTAATCTCACCTCCACCCAATAGTATTGGCCCTTGCCCTTAGTGGATCCCTAGATCCCAGATGCTAATAAAACTTGAAAATATAAATCTGGCCCCAGATGAAATCCAGGCTGCTACAAAGGGACTACTCCTTGCTAGCCCTAGACACCAAATTCCTCGATTCTGTAGGTGCACTAAGGAAAAAGGAAAATAAGGGAAATTTGGGGAATTTCTTAAGTCAAGGGGGCAACTTCATGAACACAAAATTTCATGAGATACATAGTTTGAGGTTGAACCTTGACCTCTAACGGATAACATAAGTTGCAACCCACTCTTAAGAAGTTTATCATGCATTTCTTAACATTGTGAATTTTCTAAGTAATTAATTGGAGTTACAATCTAAACAACAACTAAGAAACTTGAAGAGATTCACAATTTGCAACAACTTTCATGAGGTAAGGACCTTCCAACATAGTCACGTAGGCACTCAATTCAAACCATACAAATAGCTTATAAATCTTGAATATGGTAGCAACTCCATGGTGCTACTAGCCATTAAAACCACAATATCCAAGATAACTAACAATGAGTGTAATAAAAACCTTCAACCATTCATACATGAATATACCATATTATATTAACAATCATTAATAGAAAAAGGTTGTCATAAGTTGTACTCCAAATATGCCCAACTCTATACTTATATGAATATATTGAAATTGTTGGCAATTGAAGGAGGGAATTCAATTCTCCACCCAACCATAGGCCAGCTACACTGCATTCTATCTTGCAGCTAACCACAGCCGAGTTGGATCCAAAGTCTGAGGGGATGTTTGCACATAGGAAATCCACACCAATGGTTTGGTCAAAGACTCAGGGGATGGATTCCACTGTCTAGGTGGTTTATCAACTGCTCTCTAGAAGTAAGTAGCACAATAACTCACTTACTCTTTGAGTTCAATCATCGGGCTTCACCCAAAGTCCAGAAGGGCTATTGCTCAGTTCCAGGATATTGAATCCACTATTTAGGTGGTTTCACAACTATCTTTTCATAGCAATCACTGTAGATGTTTGAAGTCCACTATATAGGTGGTTTAACAACTATTATAACAAGCACCACAGTGGCTCAGATTACCTTGTCAAGTGGTTCGTTAGCAAAACAACAAGCACTCATTAGTTTTAACAACTATTCAACAAGCACTAAGTGGTTCAATCATCTATTGAGTCTCCCATTGTCCATTTAGGCTTAAGCATACATTCTAGCGCGTTCTATACAAAATAATGCAGGGAAACACACCCCTAGATTCTAAACATTGGCTCAATGATAGTCTACTCCAGTTCAATCTTTCAATTGGTCTTCCAACAACTACTTTCTCCCCTTTTATGCAAATTTTTTTACTAGGTTGTTCCTCTGTAACCCTTCTTCCCACAAGTGTGTTTATTTTTGTTGCTACATTTTTGTTTGACATCCAAACTAATTTCAATGTGTTTCCTCTGTCTACTATCTAATGTTTTGTCTCTCGTCCTATTTACCCTTCGATCCTTCTCTTTTATTCTCACTTGTCTCGATCTATGAGGAGGGGACAGGGATGGGTGTTGTCCTCCACCCTTGCTACCCACTCCGAAACTTCAAAGCCTTCCAATGTAGGTTGATCCATGGTCAGGATGTTAATTAAGAGGATTAAATGAGGTTAGTATGGACCTACTCACAACACACCACAAACAACCTCCATAAAGCATTAGATATGTGTGTCCCTCCCTTCAGCCGACCAACAATTGTTTTTCACATAAATACATATGTCAAGAATTCACATATTGATATTTATATATACGAGGTGTAGTGGCTATTACTGTCAGACTAGGAGGTAACTCCTCAAATGTAATCGTGTTATTCATTTAGGTTGTTCATTATTATATACAAGAGGGAGTGGATGTTCAGTTCATCTCTTGATGACTCTTCATTTTCTCTATTATTTATTTACACTAATTACAGTTGTTCACCCAATCCTTATGATTAGGTGTCAACATTCCCCCCCTAATCTGAAGGGGTGTTGGCGAGTCCAAGCATCATTCTGAATCTTTCAAGCTTTTCTCTTCCAAGTGCTTTGGTGAAGATGTTTGCAATCTGCTCATTAGTGGAACAATGGCGAAGATGGATTGTTTTGGCCTCAACATGATGTCGAATGAGATGATATTTTGTATTGATGTGCTTTGTTCGATCATGGAACTTTGGGTTCTTGGCCAACTTTATTGCCAAGGTATTTTCAATCATGAGTGGAGTCGATTGTACTTGTTTTACCTACAAATATTCTAGAATTTTCTTGAGCCACCCAATTTCTTTTGTTGCCTCAGTTGCTGCCACATATTCTGCCTCTGTTGTGGAATCTGCTGGAACTGATTGTTTGTGTGATCTCTAGGAGACAGCTCCTGATCCAAGACTCATAGCATAACCCGAAGTAGATGCCCCAATTTCGTTATCTCCATCGAAGTCTGAATCAGAGTATCCAATCAAGATTAAGTCTCCCACATGTGTATACTTGATTCCAAAGTCTTGAGTTCCCTTCAAGTACTTTAGAACTCTTTTTGCAGTAGACCAATGTCCCTCACAAGGATTTTGCATAAACCTGGAGAGGATTCCAACAGCAAATGAAATGTCTAGTCTGGTAGTAGTTAGGTAGTTGAGACTTCCTACAAGCTGTCTATACTTTGTTGCATCCTCAAATTATTTTCCTTCAACGGATGTGAGCTTTAAGTTTTGTTCCATAGGAGTAGTCTAAGGATTGCATTCATTCATGCCAAACCTATTCAACAGATCTCCAATGTACTTCTTTTGGGAAAGGAATATGGACTTCGGATGTTGAGTTACTTCAATACCAAGATAGTAATGAACATAGCCCAAATCAATCATTTCAAAACATTTCCTCAGTACCTTCTTTATGGATGCAATGTAGCTCTCATTGTTCCCTATCATCAAAAGATCATCTACATATACCACAAGATATACAATTGTTTTGTCAACCTTCTTGACAAACAAAGTTGCATCATCAAGATCATAATGTTTGAAATTGAATTTCAGAAGATGCTCAGTTAGTTTTTCATACCAGGCTTGTGGTGCTTGTTTGAGGCCATACAAGGATTCCACAAGTTTGCATACTTTATGTTCATGTCCTTTTACAACAAATCCATTAGGTTGGGACATAAAAATATTCTATTTTAGATTTCCATTCAAGAAAGCAGTTTTTACATCCATTTGATGGACTTTCCAACCGTTCTAAGTTGTTAGGGAAAAGAGTGTCCGAATGGTAGCCCATTTTGCTGTGGGGGAAAAATTCTCCTCATAATCGACCCCTTCCTTTTTTGCAAAACCTTTTGCCACAAGCCTAGCTTTGTGTTTGTCAAGTGAGCTATCAACTTTATAATTGTTCTTGTAGATCCACTTGCAACCAAACTTTATAATTGTTCTTGTAGATCCACTTGCAACCAATTGGTTTGGTTCCCAATGGAGGATCAACTAGCTTCCACATGCCATTCTTTATCAAGGCATCATACTCCTTTTGCATTGCTTCTTTCCATTCATCATGAGAAGAAACTTCTTTGAAGGAAGTTGGTTCAAAATCTATAGACAAATTCAATTCACAATCATAAGAAACATCCATATCAACACATGAATCAGAGTCATCTACATCACCTCCATTTTGCCGGGTTAAATTTCTAGTTCCTGACTTTCCAACCTCATCAGGATGAACATTTTCAAGTGTCTTTGCTAGCCACTTTGGGGGACCTTTCTGAGATGGTCCAGGCTGCTTTGTTGATTGAGTTGGGACTAAATCAAGATTGAGTCTCCCAATTCTGTCAATCACATCACTCAAAGTATCATCCATTGTTGGAGTTTCATGCGGGGGAGAGAGTGCTTCATAAGAAGATTCCTCAGGTTGATCTAGTATAGGAATCCCCCCTTCAAGATGTGGAATCTGATTATCAAATTCTTGAAATGACTTTTCATTTGTGAATCTATCCAAGCAATCAAGTTGTTGCTCAACAACATTGCTTTTTTTGGATAATTCAAGAAAGATTACATCTCTAGATACAACAAACTTTTTATTGACTTCATCATAGAGACGGCATGCTTTGGAGGTGTTTGAATACCCTAGGAAGATACACTTACGACTTCTTGCACCAAGTTTGTTTCTATGTGCCTTTGGTATCAAGGCATAACATGTGGAACCAAAGACCCTGAGATGCTTTACCAAAGGAATGTGCCCATACTACATTTCATAAGGAGTTTTGTTTCTAATAGCATGAGATGGACATCTATTCTTTATATATACAACACATAGAACTACATCAGCCCAAAACATCATTTTTACATTTTTGAAAAACATCATGGAGTGCACCATATTTAAGATTGTCGTATTCATTCTTTCAGCTACTCCGTTCTATTGGGGATTATAAGGCACAGTTGTTTGATGTATGATCCCTTGTTGGCAAAGATAATTTTCAAATTCATTTGAAGTGTATTCTTTTCCATTATCATTGCGAATAGAGCCAATATGAGATTGTGCATCATTTTCAATCCATGTATGAAAGTTCTTGAATGTTTGAAAAGCATCAGATTTTTTCTTCAATAAATAAACCCAACACATTCTGGTGTAGTCATCAATAAATGTCATCATATATTTATTTCCATTTGCAAAAGAAACATGCATTGGACCACATAAATTTGAATGAATGAGTTCAAGTTTTCTATGTGCTCCGGAATGTGAATCATGAAAAGACTGTTTGCTATGCTTTCCTAGAATGCAAGCATCACATTGCTTAAGTTTCCTAGGAATTGTAGGCAAACCAGTAGCACCATTTTTCTTCAACAAGCGGAGGTTGTCATAGATCAAGTGTCCAAATCTAGCATGCCATAATAAACTTGATGGAAATGTACCTTCTTCATAATGAGAATTGTATGAGAAATTTTGTGCACGAGCAGAGGTACCCCGCAGATTGAGAAGCCTTTCTTCTTCTATCCCCCTCATGACAAGTGAGTGGCCTGATGCTTTTCTCACCTCAAGCTTGCCATCAAACATATGAATGGAGTGTCCTTGCTAGCGAATATGGACCAAGGACAACAAGTTTCTCCTCATATGTGGGAGATATAAAACATGATGTAGAAGAAAGTCTAGATGACTAGGCAATTTAAGCCTAATTATACCAAGCCCTGATGGCTTGAGTTTTGATTTGTCTGCAAAGTATACTGCTCCATCAACATTGTCAAAAAATTCTTCAAAAAAATCTCTTCTAAAAGTCATGTGGCAAGTTGCTCCTGAATCAAGCAACCAATCATTTTTCCAAGAGGCAAGTGAAGCATTAAATAAGTCTTCATTTACTCCAATATCATAGTATGCCACAACATAGTGAGTGGATTCAGGTGCTTTACCTTTGGGTTGGTTTCTTTCATGCTCAATTCTATCCCAAGGCAACTTGCATGTGGATGCATCATGTGATCCATCTCTTTTGCAGCGTATGCAGTGCAAATCTGATATTTCTCCTTGAGAGTGTCTGCCCCCCTGCCTCTAAAATTTCTTCCTCTTCCTCTTCAGCCACTTCTTCCTCTCGAAGAATCTTGAGCAAGATTCTTCTCTCTATGTGCAAGGCACACAGCCTCTTCAGAAGACTGAGGAGTTGTCTTCTTCCCAAAATCTTTCTCTCTTTCAAC
>APFE030873902.1:0-63291 GCA_000404065.3 Pinus taeda
CGAAATTGAGCGTAGACCCATCAATCTCAACAGAGATGATGGGTGGAAGGTTAGTAGAAATTGGATCCCTGCGTTGTCATCTTAAGTTTTCTTCCTCCCCCCTCGGTTCTTCCAGGTTCTTTCTTAGGGTGGGTGTGTTTTTGTTCTTGTGAATCTGGTTTTCGCTTATCGTTGGCAGCATTGTTCTTCGGAGGATTATCCTCCTCTTGAAGCAGTATCACATTTTTATGTAGCATTTATTAAAATTGAGCATAAATTATTCATTAATTATTACTTATATGATTTAAAGCAAATGGCATAGCAATTAACACTCATTTATAGCTTCTACATTAATAAGAAATATCTCCCTCATCATTACATTTTTAAACTCATATTATATTAATTAGTAATAGAACCATAACATAGTATTGTTATTTAGGGCTTTTATAGACTAATTTAAATATATTAATTAATTAATAATATTATTAAGTATATATATTATTATTTTTATACATATAACAGTAAAAATTAATTTATATATAATACCAAATTAATCTGCGATTACCCTAATTTAACTTTTTTCTTAAAATTAATACATATAACCCCTCTTATTTTCTATTTAGGACATTTATATATTAATATAAATTAATTAACTAATTATTTTTATAGTATTGATTATATATATTATTATTTGACACATATAATCTTATAATGCATTACTATTTTAATAAATTAATTACAATTAGGATAACAATCATAACTAATAGGGCATTATACATATATATTTAGGTTAGATTTAATGAATTAATTAGATAAATATTAACATATATATATATATATATATATATATAGTAAATATATTATAAATATATAAAAATTTACAGGATAATGAGGTAATATCTGAAATTAAATAAATGAATTATTTATACCAGATTAACCTAGCTCTGAATATAATAATATTTTAATATTAATTTAATTAAAGGAAGTTTGACTGGGGTTCTTGAATGATTAAGTAGCCGTTAGAGTGTTTTAGCCGTTGGAGTCTCTGCCTAGACTATTTAAAACGCTGAGCTAAATCTGTATTTTCAACTTGTCCTGACGATGAACCACATTGGTTGGTTCGAAACGCGTTGGCAGGAATCTGTCTTATGTGATTTACGCAGAAGCTGTCCTTATAACATAAAATATATAGATAAAAAAACTAACAATGTTTCTATCCATTGGTTGAAATTAGTAATATAATTTATATCATATGTACTAAATTTATTCATGTGATCCCATGGTTGTAAAATATAATATAGAATCCTAAAAGAGCTAAGACACTGATCATTTGTATTGAGCTAAGACACTAATCATTTGTATTCCCTGTATTCCCTTTCATAGAGTGAATATAAAAGAAATCTCAAACAGATGAATCATAAAAACAACATTTTATAAAACTTATTACTTGAAATTCCAAAAACTTTATCGGCAAGATGTCATATCCCATAATTCAAAATCTCAATCCCATCTCTCTTAAAGCTAGATATTGAAAGTGCACAAGCGTTTAATCCTTTTAATCACATTGGTAAGAAGACTTGCTTGAAAGCAAACCTGTCATGGTCAAATTATAAAATTTGATGGCCACCACAGTGAAAAGCTGACCACAACATATTCTAGATGTGCTCTTATCAAGCTGAGAAGGCAATGTGCTATTTACAAATTACATATCATGGAAGAACTTGTATGTCTTTGTATCGATTACAATGAATCTAATTGCTCCTATGGAGCCCAATAATGCCACCATTGAATACAAAACAATAATGGCAATATTCAGAAGCAATAGGAGGTAGAAGAACAACTTATTCTTAGGCTTTCTTCCAGCCTTCAAGAAAGCCATTGCTGGAAATAGAAAATCTAGAGGAGTAAATCCAATTGCCCCACAAAGTGCAACAAAATCTCCAAAAAATGGAATAGCAGCAGCAATAAAAGTAATCAACGCCATGTATATTAATGTCAAAAAGAAGCGTGCCGTGTAGTGGTTTAGGGCATATGTTCCTTTACGTTTTGGTATCAAATTTTCCTCAAAATAGGCATATGTCGGCCTGCAATATATCTGTGAGGTAGTTTCAGTCAAATATACATATTAGGCTTTTAATTAAATACTAACTATATTGGAATTGATTCTGGTGCATTACATCATTACATGTAAACACATATAACTAGCTATTTACCTGATAACAGCCTGAAATCTGAATCACAGCAAATACGTTTGCCATTACAATTGTCCATGCCGGGGTTGTCAAGGAGCTCAGAATATATGATTGAACCACCGAACCAAATGCCCAATAGCCCACGAATGCTAGTATCCAGTAGCTTAAAATGATAACAGTGTACGCTGCTGAAACACCTTTGTACATATTTGTCTTTGCAGGACCTCTGAGGGTTGACTGCAGGACACAGAGGTTGCAGGACACAGAGGTTGATATTAAATTTGATTTCTTCGATTTGGAATAAGGGAAACTTCTTAGAGCAGCGATACATTGACTGTGGAATGTGAATTCATAAAGCAAATCTAAGCCACGGAATTAAATGGTTAAAATGGACACAGATTGTGACCTTTAAGAGAGAATCAGAGGGCCTTAAATCTCAATTTTACGTATTATGGAAATGTGTGAAGACCGGTCCATAATAAAATTGTTATCATAATATAAGAATAATTTAACTAATATTCATCTTCAAAAAAGGCAGGCTCAGATTCTAAGCCATCAGCTTGACAGAGTCTTTATCATCGTTTCCGTTATCTTATTTCCAGTTTTCTTTGTATTAGGCCATTTTGGTCAGCATGGTAGTTATAGGCTGGTGTTGTGTCCTTTAGTTCTCAGTTGTCACTCTCCTCTTTAAAGAGAGTCTGTTTTTGGATATGGTCCGGTCTCCCTGGTGGGAGACCGACTTGCTTTTTTGTACGTCTTCATCTAAACTCTAGTTTTTTGAAATTAAGAAAATTCACTCCATGAAAAATAATAGTTAATATATATATATATTCATCTTCACAAATGAAACAAGGATAACAGTTTATTGGTACCTGTATTTCAGGTAACATTGCATCGCCAAAAGAAAAAGCTATTGTCCCCAAAGCATTGAATGCTTTAAATATCTTGACAGCTGAAGTCCCATGCAGCTGATAATCAACTGATTTTCGATTCAGTTGCTTTCCTGCTTGGAAAAGGTTTTTCTTAATCCTTGGTCACATCAATGCCAAAAAAATTCACGACTCCCTTTTACCAATTCAATCAGAAAAAAGTGCTGGCCATTTGTAGTACTTTAGCCTAACTATACAAATCATTCTAATGCATTACTTAGAGTACATACGAGATAGATAAATTCACATACGCTAGCTATTATTAAAAACATTTTTTTAACCCTAACTGGCACATACAGAATACAGCTGTCTTTGTACTGAGAAAAGGCTAGTATTATGCAAGTATATGTTACCCTCTAAAATTTAACAATCATAAAATATTTAAAGATAACCATAGTAAATTAAAACTATACAATATGTAAGAGGCTATAGGTTAAACTCTTGTTATTTCTGTTTTAGAGTGCAGAATACAATAAACTTTATGACTGAACCACAACTTCTGACTTACTCGATGCATTATGTAGCACTTGAGTTTAGATGTAACACAATTCATTTGCAAGAGCAAGAGCAATCACCGAAGACTGTTGGAGAAAGTCAAAAGAGCAAGAGAAAGATATTATTCTTGGCGACAATTCCACCTATCCCGTAAAGGGTGTAGGGAATGTTACTCTTCAATTAAATTAGGGTAACACAATTCATTTCCAAGAAGTCCTATATGTACCTGATCTCAAGAAGAACCGGGTGTCCATTTCGGCAATGGAAGACAAAGGCTACAAGGTGGCCTTCATCGATGGCAAGGTACGTGTGTGGAAAAAGAATTTTAAAGATGCCTTCACTCTTGGGTTTCGAGTTGAATCTTTATATCAAGTTGGAGGAAGTCCGTTGGGAGTCATGTCTTGCAACACAACTCTTCAGTCTGAACTATGGCAACGGAGGTTTGCCCACCTTCATTATAAGGCTCTACCCGATGTGAGACAGATGGTGACCGGGATGCCCGAGTTTAAAGTAGAGCAAGAAGGTGTATGTCCGAGGTGTGCCGAAAGAAAACTCAAAAGGGGACCATTCCCCTCAAGCCATAGCAAGACCTCCGACATTTTGCAGTTTGTTCACTCCGACATATCTGGTATGATGCCTGTGAACTCTTTGGGAGGATATTTATATTATCTCACTTTTACAGATGATTATTCTCGCAAGACTTGGATATACTTCTTGAAAAAGAAAGATGAAGTGTTCTCCTGGTTTGGTCACTTCAAAGTCTTGATCGAGAATCAAACCAAGAAGAGGATCAAGATCTTAAGGATTGATAATGGGACTGAGTATGAATCCAATGAGTTCCATGACTTTTGCAAGCAAGCTGGCATTAAGAGGGAGACCACAACACCATACACTCTTGAGCAGAATGGTGTGGCGGAAATGAATAACAATATGATCTTGAAAGTTGTTCGTTCCATGCTCCATGATTAAAGGCTTCCGAAATTTCTATGGGCTGAAGCTGCGAATACCGCCTATATGTTCAAAACCGATGCCCTCATCAAGCATTGGATTCCAAGACCCCTGAAGAGATGTTCACTGGTAAGAAACCTGATGTCTCTCATTTTAGAATTTTTGGAAGTCCCATATATTTTCATGTGCCGAAAGAGAAAAGAAACAAATTGGGTGCATCTGGAAAGAAGGGAATTTTCGTGGGCTATAGCGAAACTTCTAAGGGCTATAGAATCTGTGGCTGGTCAAAGGGAAGTCGAGATAAATCATGATGTCACCTTTGACGAAGATATGGCTCTTAACAAGGTTGATAATCTTCCTATTTTGAGAAAAGATAAAGAAGCTGACACCAGGAAGTCGGATGAAAAGGAAGATGAAACGATGCCCAATGTGGAAGAACCTATGGACCCTATTGATCCCCCTCCGCAAGAGCCTTCCTCTTCTAGGAAGAAGCCCTCATGGCTTAGGGGGACACTTGATGATGCCGAAGGACATATTGCACCCATAGGGACTTTCCATGAAAGTAAGAAGCTGACCAGGTATCAGGGATACTTGACCATTATGAGCACCATTATTTAAAATGAGCCTTCATCGTTCGAAGAAGTTGTGAAGCATCAAGTATGGAAGGATGCTATGAATGAGGAATACGAGTCCATCATGAAGAACAATGTCTGGGATGTGGTCCCCAGACCGTAGGAAAAAACAGTTGTCACCTCGAAGTGGATTTACAAAATAAAGCATGGAGCTGATGGGAGTGCTGAAAAGTCTAAGGCTCGCTTTGTCACTCGTGGCTTCTCTCAAAAGGAAGGTATAGATTATGACGAGATATTTGCACTTGTTGCCCGATACACCACCATCCGCTCGATCATAGCCCTTGTTGCTTCGCAAGGATAAAACCTACATTAGATGGATGTCAAGACCGCGTTCTTGCATGGTTCGATAAAAGAGGAAGCCTATGTGGAACAACCCAAGGGGTTTGAGATTCATAATCGAAAATCTCACGTATGCAGGTTGAAGAAAGCCCTCTATGGGCTAAAGCAACCACCTTGAGCTTGGTATGAGAGGATCAATAGCTACTTGATGAAGCTAGGATTCACTAGAAGTGAAGCCAATCCAAACCTTTACATTAAGGTTGAGGATGATAAACTTCTCATACTAGCGTTGTATGTTGACGGCCTCTTTGTTAATTTTAGGTATGTTCTATGCTTAGAGCAATTTATTTCAATTTTCAGAGCTAGCTCAATATCTTTTCCAGATTAGCAATCACATCAGCATTAAAGTAAACTATAGACAGAACATAAACATAAATCACAGAAAACAAGCCAAGACAATAGGACACAAGATGTGGCGCTAGCCAGGGACAAACCCCAATGTGGGGAAACCCTTGATCAATTTTTTTTATATGTTCTTCAATAGTTCAGCAGAGAGAGAGAGATAGTACATTTACAACAAAAGTCAACACTTTGATTTATCTAGATAAGAGAAAGATAATCTCTAAGAAGAGGATACATGAGATCAGTTGAAGACATGCTGCTTCAACTGATTCTCCAAGGTGACTCCACCTATCGTTGTGCTGCATTTCGTCATCATGCTGCACCTCATCGCACTGCACTATGCTGCACCCATCATCACTATGCTGCATCTCATCACGCTTCATTAATCATGACTATACCCATCACTGTATTGCATTATGTGTCATTGTTGCACCATGTTGCCATACTCACCTATGTGTTGGCTGCATCTTTCTTGCTTGTTGTGCCTTGCTTGTTGTCCCTAGCATGCTTGTTGTCCTTAGCATGCTTGTTGTTGCATGCTAGCTATCCCTTGCATGCTAGCTATAACATTGCATGCTTGGTGTATTTGCTGCTAAGTACCATACAACTGTCCCAATGTTAGTTAGTTGTCCCTTGCATGCTGCTCTCCTTCGGAGGCTGATGCTCTTGCTGTTCCGGCTGTTCCCAGCAGTTCCCGGCAATTCCGGCAGTTTCGACAATTCTAGTTGTTCTCAGCAGTTCCGGCAATTTCAACTGTTCCCAACAGTTCCGGCTTTTGCCCTCTGCGTCAGCTTTCCCGCCTGTTCTGACAGTTCCCGGCAATTCCAGCAGTTTCGGCAATTCCGATAGTTCCGGCAATTCTAGCTATTCCCGACAGTTCCGGCAATTCTGGCTTTTCCCCGCAGTTCCGACAATTCCGGCTATTCTTGGCAGTTCCCGGAAGTTCTGGTAGTTCCCAGCAGTTCTGGCAGTTCCCAGCAATTCCGGCTGTTCCCAGCAGTTCCGATTGTTCTCGGTAGTTCCGACAGTTCCAGTAATTCCAGCAATTCTGGCTATTCCCGGCAGTTCCGGCTTTTCCAACTATTCCCGATAGCTCTATCTTCTGCCCTTTGCATCAGCTTTCCCAGTTGTTCTTGACAGTTCCGGCTTCTGCCCTTTGCATCAACTTTCCCCGCTGTTCCAGCAGTTCCGACTTCTGCCCTCTAGATTAGGGCAGCGTTATCCCTTAGGATCTCTCCTCCTACTAAAACCCAAAGACAAGTAGAGAAGAATAGATCCCAAGTGTGTTGAAATGACTTGAAGGCCACCTCTATTTATACTAAAATGTTGAGCACATGTGGAGTTTATTTGATTGCTGATCGACCTTGACAAATTTTCTTATAACACAAATAAATTCATAACTCCATGAATACTTATCGGAATCAGATAATCTTTAGATCAATCTTACACCTCTCGATGAGAGGGATCCAAGAAAAATATCAACTACCATAAATAAGATGACCCACATGGAGTTTGGCCCTAGTTGCCAATTTTAACACTCCATCTCAACTAGGGAGAACTCCATCCACTGATCCATATGTCTGATTGTACTATCTCTGCCATCAGTGCCTTGCACTGCTCTGCTATGCTAAACCATGAAGAAGAAGAATTGATTGAGAATGTCTCATACCATTCTCTACTGACTCGAAGTTAGTTCCATATGAAAACAGTGTGTCATATCACTCTTACTAACCTGGAGTCAGTTTTATTGATCCTAGATCAATATTACAAGAGAGTGTCTCAAACCACTCATACTGATCTCAGATTAGTTTCATTGATCCCAGATCAATGAAGGTCATCCTAGCATAGGGAGTACGGTAGATACATCGGTGCATCCATCGATAGTACTACTATGGTCCCTAACCCCATTTCCCTGCTCATTGATCAGATGAGAGGTACTTCCCATGAGTCCCAGACTGCATGGGTAGGATGCCTCGATAGGATAACTAATCATCCTGTCCACAGGAGAATGAATCATCCTGCCCCACAGTTGTCACGGGAGAACTAATCATCCCGGCCCATAGGAGAACTAATCATCCTGTTTCACAGTTGCTACGGGAGAACTAATCATCCTGTTTCACAGTTGCTACTGGAGAACTAATCATCCCAACCCACAAGAGAACTAATCATCCTGTTTCAGAATTGCCATGGGAGAACTAATCATCCCGGCCCACAAGAGAACTAATCATCCTGTTCCACAGTTGCCACAGGAGAACTAATCATCCCGACCCACAGGCAAACTAATCATCATGTTTCACAGTTGCCACGGGAGAACTAATCATCCCGGCCCACAAGAGAACTAATCATCCTGTTCCACAGTTGCCACAGGAGAACTAATCACCCCGGCCCACAAGAGAACTAATCATCCTATTCCACAGTCGCCACGGGGTATCACAGGGGAAGGTTGAACCTATCATCATGTACATAGCGCACCACCAGGGGAGGGTGAGTCACCCTGTGGTCATATGTTGCTCCAATAAGTACCCCAAGCCCCCCAGAGCTCAATGCATGCAACATGCAAGACCCTTATAAGAAGGTCTCTCAACGACTCCAAGTCGTTCGGGAAAGTCACAGATTTGACCTTTCCCAAGGCTTTGACAAAATGTCTGCGACCTGTACATCAGTCTCAATGCGATGGAGCCTCCTCGCTCATCAACTTACCATATCCCAGATAAGGCAGTGTCTGATGTCTATCTATTGGAGCAATCATCGAATACGGGATTCCTCAACAATCGAATCCCCCCTGGTTGTCACAGAGAATCACAGTGGTATTCATCATGTGTATAAATAGCTCACTGAAGAGTTTCCGCAACTAGGTAGCTTCATACGAGATCATACTCGTAGCTATGTATTCGGTCTCGGCGGTGCTTATAGCAACGGACTTCTGCTTCCTGCTCATCCATGATATTGAAGCAGAACCCAAAGAGAACCAACGCTGAGAAGTGCTCTAGTGATCCTCCACACTGCCTGCCCAGTCAGCATTCGAATAATCATGCAACTTCATATTTCCGGCAGTGTATCTCAATCCATGAGAGACTGTGCCCGAAGATATCTCAAAAGATTCTTGGCACCAATCTAGTGAGGCTCAACCAAATATGAACTCACCATGCTAACTGCAAAACATATGTCCAGACGGAAGTTCACCGAGAACATCAACGCGAATGAGTTTATGAAACTCAAAGGCATTTCCCAAATCTAGTCCGACATCACTACCATATAACTTCTGAAAGTTAAGATCCTCGGGGTAGTCACAGGCTTGCAGTTTATCATTCCACATCCAGAATCCAACTCCCTCTTACTTCTGCAAATGAGAGGGTCTGCACCAGTCAGAAATAGGTTGTCCTCATAAGGTGTCGGTATGAGAGGTCTATCATCCACAACCTTCAGGTAATGGTTTGGATCGATTTCAATCCTAATGAATCTCAGCTTCATCAGACAGCTATTAGTCCTCTCATACTACGCTCGGGGTGTTTTGCTTCAAGCCATAGAGGGCTTTCTTCCACCTGCATATGTGAGATTCCTGAACATGAATCTCAAACCCCTCGATTTGTTCCAAACCTATGGACCTGCTACATGAGAGGAATGGTCCCCTTGTAAGATTTTCCTTCGGTACATCTCAGACATGTACTTTCATGTTCTTTTTGAATTCAGGCATCACTATCACCATCTGACTCACATCAGGTAGGGCCCCATAGGTAGACCTCCGGTGTTATAGATGCGATATGTCAATTGACATGATCCCCGATGGATCATCCTGCAACTTAATACAAATTGCCAACCCTAAACCCATGAGAAAAAGCATCTTTGAAAATTCTATTTTTTAACACGTACCTTTCCATCGATGAGTGCCACCTTGTAACCTTTGACTTCCATTGCCAAAATGGACACCAGGTTCTTCTTGTGATCAAGTACATAAAAGAGATTTTGTAAATGAATCGAGTTACCCTCATTCAATTGAGGGGTAACATTCTCTACACCCTTTCCAGGATAGGTGGTATCGGCTCCAAGTATAATCCCACAATTGTTTCCATCTCTACCAAATTAGAGAGTGCACAGATCTGAAAATGGGGCACTAAAGGCTTCTTGTCAGCTTACAAGAACCTCTCCCACTTCCAAAGCTTATATATTTTCAAGACCTTATGATTAACCAATTGCGGAATTAAAAAATGCTTGAAAATAGGTGTATGCTTGTGTTTGTCCTTAATTGTTTATGTGTTTTGAGTTCATTTGCTTATGCTGAAATAAAACTCAGATAATAGTAAATAAAAGCAGCAAATGCAATGCAACAATAAGCAATCACACATAACAGCGATATAATATGGAGTTCACCCTGATATCTTGGCCTACGTCTCCTTAAGCTCTAGTCAACTCAACTAGGCTCTTTGGGATTATGGCTTAAATTCTTTTTACAAGCTCCACGCTCAACTCCATTGGTTTACAATTAAACCTATGGGTTTAGAATGCCATCTTACCCCGCTGGTTGTTCTCACTCTACAGACAGATCTCGGCTTCTCTAGACTAGATTCCTTCAATCAGCGCTCTGAGCGATCTTGCTCTAGCTTGCACCAACTCCCTCAGAATTATTTCACTGTCTCTGGAATGCCTTCTTCTATCTTCAGCCCACTCTGAACACCAGCGATAGCTGGATTATTTGATCTCTTTGTTGTTCTGCAGCTTCACTACGGCTCCATGGCTCTTAGAAGTCCGTTGTGAGCTCTCTGGCTCTGGCTCTCGCTCTTGGCTCTGGCTCTGGCTCTGGCTCTTAGCTCTGGCTCTGGTTCTGGCTTTGGCTCTCTCTGAGCTTCTCTCGGCCTCTGGGTGCCTCTGTAGTTCGCTTGACCTCCAAGCGACTCTCAGCAACCTTCCAACGACCTTTTTTAGTCCTCCAGCGCCCTTTTGCAATTGTGTGCTCTATGCATTTGTAACATGTCGGTTACAGTCCTCCATCATGGAAAACCCGACTGTTCACCACAAGAATCCGTTTACAATGGAAAGGAATCGTCGGCGTGGGGAAACCCAATCGTTTTTCCTTCCTCTGGTCGTGACAGCCAATTAACAGAAATACACAGGAAACCCACGCAAAACACATCATGGGCCTTTAGCGCGGACTTCAAATAATATAGAATCACATCTATCAACCCATCGGGTCCGCCATTCTATCGCAAATTGCAATCGCATAGGCGTATTGGCCAAAAACCCAATACACGGGAAATACAAAGAAATCTCGCATTTCTAGATTTCAAATATTATGAAATCGCGTCCACAATCCGTATTGGGTCTGCCTTCTATCGGCATATCGCTATTGCAAATCGCATGGTGCATTGGCCTTTGTGTCGGGGATCACCGATCACCTATCGCCGATCAAATTTGGACCATTGATCTTGCTCCTCGATTGGACAGTCGATATCGCATATCGCTATCGGCATATCGCATTGGTAACGACCCTTTGGTATCGAAGATTCGCCGATCTCCCGATCACCGATTAAATCTAGACCGTTGATCTAACTCCTCGATCGGACGGTCGATATCGCACATCACTATCGGCATATTGCAGTGGTAACGACCCGGGGGTTCTTTCCTTTGGTCATGTCAATCGCTGATCCGCCGATCAGATCCTAACCGTTGATCCACAACCTTTAATCCGACGGCTGACAGTCCATTTCGAGCGCATAACTTACACAGGGATTAACCGCCCGAAAAAGCGGTTTCCTCTCTCCTTCGTCGTGCCACGCGTCAGTCAATGTATGGAATCGGGCGGAGCCCGTCCAATACCGCTTACTACTTGAAGCCCGCCCGAAATACCACTTACTGCCCTTCTTTCGAAACTCAAAAGGTTTAGTCTATTTTCCATAAATGTTTCGGGTCCGTCTGGCCACTACTACCCACGTGCTTTAGCCAAATTTCAATGTGAAACGTGCTTTATAAAGGTTTAGCGTTTAACAAAAGTTTTTAGCGCATAAGGCTACTTACGCCGTAAGGCGTTTCCCTTTGAAATGAATTGCCCCAGCCGATGCCGTGTCCTATTGTTGACCGTGGATTTGTGGTGTTAGACGATTGAACGAAGTTTGATCGTTGATCCTCACACTGTCCTTTTGTCTCCCAACCCAATGGCCTCTCTGTCTTCAGAGTTATTGTTCGGGGATGTTTCCTATCGAGGTATGCGAGCTAGGGCTGTAGAACGCAACTCTTCTTTCGCGGCAGAGAAAAATCCAGAATCTGTTCCCCCATGAACCAGCTAGGTATTCCTTCTGCCCTTGCGAGCTGCTTAGTTTATTCTTCGTTAAGTTCATCATTTAGACCTGTTACGCTCCGTTTCATTCGCCCAATCTCAGGTTCTCGCTCACTAATTTTCGGTTCAAAGGTTTTATCAGAGCTTTCCACCGCTGTTTGCAGGGCATTTCAAGTTCTCATGGCGGAATTCGACCGTTCTGTTATCCACCAGGTTGGCATTAACTAACCCTTGACCCACATTTTTCGGATTTGCAAAAGCCTTTTTAAATTTCTGTATTTCAGGCTCTGAATTGATCACGATAGAACAATTTAGCGGTTAATTCTTCTCGGCCTTTACAGTCTGTAGCGGTAGGTTTTAGGGTTTTATTTTATGAAAAACATCTAATGCATTTTGCAGCTGAAGACATACATACTTGATGTTTAGAAACCTGCATCTATAATTTGTTGTGAATAACCCTCTCTCAAAGCATAATACCAGCCAGCGATGTAAGTTTTATAACCATGGAGTGGCCAGATCTGACACAGCCTGCTAATTGGTAAACATGATTTGCTAGAATGTCTTTAACGTTGCCAATCCCCTCATATTCTACTATCGGGAATCCAATATTGAACTCCCTCTCTTCAACAGCCTCTGGGGACTTACCCTTGTAAGCAATTTCTTAATATGTTAACGTGTCATCATACCTGGAAGTTTCATAGAGCTGCCATATTGTTCTTGCACACTGAATGCTTGTCTTTTCTTAATTCTTTAGTTCACCTAATCAAGATCCCAAACTGCTGTTTAATGATGAAAACAAGCCCATAATACGCTGATGATCAATCTGTCAGCCCTTCTTTTCACTGTCATGCTGTCTCTGTGACTGATTATGTCTTGTTAAACTTTTAGATCCCCAAGTGGATGTTGCTATAATATTCTCTTCCAACTTTTCTGTAGGTCCGACCATACCCAAAACATAACTAGACAAGAATGGAGATGAGGTAGTAGTAATTACATTTCCCTTCAAATCTGCACCAATCAAGCATGTAACGGATTTTGTTTGTACGTCCCTCTTGATGGCATACATGCTACGAACAAGGATGAAAAATGTATTCAGCAGCACCTAACTACTAGCAGCATTAGTTCTCGTATGGTGTATGCCCATACTGCTGCCCTAATGCAGCCTTAGAACTAACATTCAGCCAGGAAAACAGTACCACAATCTGTCTCATGAACTTTTGTTTATAAATAATGGGATAAGGTTGGCTGTCTTTCGATGGAAGTTTTGAGAAATTTTCACTCATAAACGATCCATCTGATTCTCATAGCAAAAATCAATAAAATTTGATGGGAACGCTCTTAGGCTGGGAATGTGCCCTTTCATCTCAAGTTTCTTGGACACACTGCTAGACAACACTTTATCAAATTGGCACAGAATCTGGAAAGATCAACAAGTTTACATAGATGGATGCATGAACAGCTTGTAAGCAGACCTCTAACTGTCCCTCGACTCTAGGTCATGAATAGGTATGACAATCATGTAAGAAATGTTCACAGAGAGTCCTTAAATCAACGCAGCATATGAACAGAAGTATCGTTGAAAAGGCTTCTCAGGATTACCTTCAGAATTGAAAATTGCAAGATCATCAGCAGCCCTCAGCATTGCTTTGGGTTGCCTAATCTTCTTGCATCTTCCTAAGTTCAACGACTCCAAAAAATCCAGAAGACCAGAACCTTCAGAAAGCTTCTTTAGACTCATACATTCTTCTAAGTTCAACATTGTTAAACTTGCTAATTTCCCAAATCGATCTGGAATCCTACATAAACTCTCACACCCATGCAAGAAAGGTGTGTGATAAAGGAGAAGTTGCTAAACACATCTAGTATTTATGTTAAACTAAAACAATACGACATATCCATGGAGGATGCCAAGAACATCAATTGTCCAAAACTTTCTGAAATAGTTTTAATTTTTTTTTACTTGTTAAACTCAAGTGTAACCAAGGATGTTAAACTTCCTCACTTATGATAGAGTTCTTCTAGGCTTGTGCATAGGTGAAAATTCAATAATTTCATTAATGAAAGATTTTATGAATTGTTAGAGAGCACTTGTATATCTATGCAATCCTAAAATTGAGTTCTTGTGGAGAATTTAATATATAAATTATTATTAATTGCTACTAAATTGAAAAATAATCCATCTTTAATACTCTTAAATATTGAATCTTTGAGAATCCCTCTAGAAATTGCTTCCAATTTAAAGAACGATGCATTTTCAATACTTCTCGAGATTGAAGGTTTTGAAGTTGATCTCGGTAGTTCTTCCACAATTTTACAATTTGGAAGAGAGAGTTCTTCCAAACTCTTTCATTAATTACCCAACTTTTTGGGTAGTTTTCTCAACTCAACAAAGCTAATTAATCTTAATGTTCACAAATTATGGAGTTGTCCGAAACCATATGAAAAAAAAAAATTTCTAAAGCATCATAATACAATTTTTCATGATACTCTGTATTTGAGATTTGAAAGCATCTCACGTAAAACCTACATATTGGAAACCTGCATATTTCATCTTATAATGTAACAAGCTTGGCCATTGAGTGCATTCCCAGGAACCAAGTCAACATCTCCAGCCAACACTCAAAGAGTTCATGATTTCCAAAACTAAACCTTTTAACATGATGAGGGTTGTGTGTACCGCACTAGGTCTCACTTCTCTCATGATACCAAGTACGCATTGCACAATGGTGCCCTTCAACATGGACCTGTATCACACCAGTTATTGATCCCACAATGACTAAGGAAGGAAATCTTGATTGTTTCTAGTTTGAAAAATAAAGCTCAGATTATTGTTGCGCTAGGGTACCAGATTTGCACATTTATAGTTTGGACCATCATTGGGTGGATCTGAAGGCTCTATCCAGTGATATGCAACACGCGACTCATGGAACCAATGTTATTAATCCTTTGATGTAGATTTTGTGCCGCCATGTTCCAATGTGTGCTCTTCTCTTGTTACGCCGTAAGGCGTTTCCCTTTGAAATGAATTGCCCCAGCCGATGCCGTGTCCTATTGTTGACCGTGGATTTGTGGTGTTAGACGATTGAACGAAGTTTGATCGTTGATCCTCACACTGTCCTTTTGTCTCCCAACCCAATGGCCTCTCTGTCTTCAGAGTTATTGTTCGGTGATGTTTCCTATCGAGGTATGCGAGCTAGGGCTGTAGAACGCAACTCTTCTTTCGCGACAGAGAAAAATCCAGAATCTGTTCCCCCATGAACCAGCTAGGTATTCCTTCTGCCCTTGCGAGCTGCTTAGTTTATTCTTCGTTAAGTTCATCATTTAGACCTGTTACGCTCCGTTTCATTCGCCCAATCTCAGGTTCTCGCTCACTAATTTTCGGTTCAAAGGTTTTATCAGAGCTTTCCACCGCTGTTTGCAGGGCATTTCAAGTTCTTAGGGCGGAATTCGACCGTTCTGTTATCCACCAGGTTGGCATTAACTAACCCTTGACCCACATTTTTCGGATCTGCAAAAAGCCTTTTTAAATTTCTGTATTTCAGGCTCTGAATTGATCACGGTAGAACAATTTAGCGGTTAATTCTTCTCGGACTTTACAGTCTGTAGCGGTAGGTTTTAGGGTTTTATTTTATGAAAAACATCTAATGCATTTTGCAGCTGAAGACATACATACTTGATGTTTAGAAACCTGCATCTATAATTTGTTGTGAATAACCCTCTCTCAAAGCATAATACCAGCCAGCAATGTAAGTTTTATAACCATGGAGTGGCCAGATCTGACACAGCCTGCTAATTGGTAAACATGATTTGCTAGAATGTCTTTAACGTTGCCAATCCCCTCATATTCTACTATCAGGAATCCAATATTGAACTCCCTCTCTTCAACAGCCTCTGGGGACTTACCCTTGTAAGCACTTTCTTAATATGTTAACGTGTCATCATACCTGGAAGTTTCATAGAGCTGCCATATTGTTCTTGCACACTGAATGCTTGTCTTTTCTTAATTCTTTAGTTCACCTAATCAAGATCCCAAACTGCTGTTTAATGATGAAAACAAGACCATAATATGCTGATGATCAATCTGTCAGCCCTTCTTTTCACTGTCATGCTGTCTCTGTGACTGATTATGTCTTGTTAAACTTTTAGATCCCCAAGTGGATGCTGCTATAATATTCTCTTCCAACTTTTCTGTAGGTCCGACCATACCCAAAACATAACTAGACAAGAATGGAGATGAGGTAGTAGTAATTACATTTCCCTTCAAATCTGCACCAATCAAGCATGTAACGGATTTTGTTTGTACGTCCCTCTTGATGGCATACATGCTACGAACAAGGATGAAAAATGTATTCAGCAGCACCTAACTACTAGCAGCATTAGTTCTCGTATGGTGTATGCCCATACTGCTGCCCTAATGCAGCCTTAGAACTAACATTCAGCCAGGAAAACAGTCCCACAATCTATCTCATGAACTTTTGTTTATAAATAATGGGATAAGGTTGGCTGTCTTTCGATGGAAGTTTTGAGAAATTTTCACTCATAAATGATCCATCTGATTCTCATAGCAAAAATCAATAAAATTTGATGGGAACGCTCTTAGGCTGGGAATGTGCCCTTTCATCTCAAGTTTCTTGGACACACTGCTAGACAACACTTCACCAAACTGGCACAGAATCTGGAAAGATCAACAAGTTTACACAGATGGATGCATGAACAGCTTGTAAGCAGACCTCTAACTGTCCCTCGACTCCAGGTCATGAATAGGTATGACAATCATGTAAGAAAGGTTCACAGAGAGTCCTTAAATCAACGCAGCATATGAACAGAAGTATCGTTGAAAAGGCTTCTCAGGATTACCTTCAGAATTGAAAATTGCAAGATCATCAGCAGCCCTCAGCATTGCTTTGGGTTGCCTAATCTTCTTGCATCTTCCTAAGTTCAACGACTCCAAAAAATCCAGAAGACCAGAACCTTCAGAAAGCTTCTTTAGACTCATACATTCTTCTAAGTTCAACATTGTTAAACTTGCTAATTTCCCAAATCGATCTGGAATCCTACATAAACTCTCACACCCATGCAAGAAAGGTGTGTGATAAAGGAGAAGTTGCTAAACACATCTAGTATTTATGTTAAACTAAAACAATACGACATATCCATGGAGGATGCCAACAACATCAATTGTCCAAAACTTTCTGAAATAGTTTTAATTTTTTTTTACTTGTTAAATTCAAGTGTAACCAAGGATGTTAAACTTCCTCACTTATGATAGAGTTCTTCTAGGCTTGTGCATAGGTGAAAATTCAATAATTTCATTAATGAAAGATTTTATGAATTGTTAGAGAGCACTTGTATATCTATGCAATCCTAAAATTGAGTTCTTGTGGAGAATTTAATATATAAATTATTATTAATTGCTACTAAATTGAAAAATAATCCATCTTTAATACTCTTAAATATTGAATCTTTGAGAATCCCTCTAGAAATTGCTTCCAATTTAAAGAACGATGCATTTTCAATACTTCTCGAGATTGAAGGTTTGAAGTTGATCTCGGTAGTTCTTCCACAATTTTACAATATGGAAGAGAGAGTTCTTCCAAACTCTTTAATTAATTACCCAACTTTTTGGGTAGTTTTCTCAACTCAACAAAGCTAATTAATCTTAATGTTCACAAATTATGGAGTTGTCCGAAACCATATGAAAAAAAAAATTCTAAAGCATCATAATACAATTTTTCATGATACTCTGTATTTGAGATTTGAAGGCATCTCACGTAAAACCTACATATTGGAAACCTGCATATTTCATCTTATAATGTAACAAACTTGGCCATTGAGTGCATTCCCATGAACCAAGTCAACATCTCCAGCCAACACTCAAAGAGTTCATGATTTCCAAAACTAAACCTTTTAACATGATGAGGGTTGTGTGTACCACACTAGGTCTCACTTCTCTCATGATACCAAGTACGCATTGCACAATGGTGCCCTTCAACATGGACCTGTATCACACCAGTTATTGATCCCACAATGACTAAGGAAGGAAATCTTGATTGTTTCCAGTTTGAAAAATAAAGCTCAGATTATTGTTGCGCTAGGGTACCAGATTTGCACATTTATAGTTTGGACCAGCATTGGGTGGATCCGAAGGCTCTATCCAGTGATATGCAACACGCGACTCATGGAACCAATGTTATTAATCCTTTGATGTAGATTTTGTGCCGCCATGTTCCAATGTGTGCTCTTCTCTTGTTACGCCGTAAGGCGTTTCCCTTTGAAATGAATTGCCCCAGCCGATGCCGTGTCCTATTGTTGACCGTGGATTTGTGGTGTTAGACGATTGAACGAAGTTTGATCGTTGATCCTCACACTGTCCTTTTGTCTCCCAACCCAATGGCCTCTCTGTCTTCAGAGTTATTGTTCGGGGATGTTTCCTATGGAGGTATGCGAGCTACGGCTGCAACACGCAACTCCTCTTTGGCGGCAGAGAAAAATCCAGAATCTGTTCCCCCATGAACCAGCTAGGTATTCCTTCTGCCCTTGCGAGCTGCTTAGTTTATTCTTCGTTAAGTTCTTCATTTCGACCTTTTACGCTCCGTTTCATTCGCCCAATCTCAGGTTCTCGCTCACTAATTTTCGGTTCAAAGGTTTTATCAGGGCTTTCCACCGCTGTTTGCAGGGCATTTCAAGTTCTCAGGGCGGAATTCGACCGTTCTGTTATCCACCAAGTTGGCATTAACTAATCCTTGACCCACATTTTTCGGATCTGCAAAAAGCCTTTTTAAATTTCTGTATTTCAGGCTCTGAATTGATCACGGTAGAACAATTCAGCGGTTAATTCTTCTCGGCCTTTACAGTTTGTAGCGGTAGGTTTTAGGGTTTTATTTTATGAAAAACATCTAATGCATTTCGCAGCTGAAGACATACATACTTGATGTTTAGAAACCTGCATCTATAATTTGTTGTGAATAACCCTCTCTCAAAGCATAATACCAGCCAGCGATGTAAGTTTTATAACCATGGAGTGGCCAGATCTGACACAGCCTGCTAATTGGTAAACATGATTTGCTAGAATGTCTTTAACGTTGCCAATCCCCTCATATTCTACTATCGGGAATCCAATATTGAACTCCCTCTCTTCAACAGCCTCTGGGGACTTACCCTTGTAAGCACTTTCTTAATATGTTAACATGTCATCATACCTGGAAGTTTCATAGAGCTGCCATATTGTTCTTACACACTGAATGCTTGTCTTTTCTTAATTCTTTAGTTCACCTAATCAAGATCCCAAACTATTGTTTAATGATGAAAACAAGCCCATAATACGCTGATGATCAATCTGTCAGCCCTTCTTTTCACTGTCATGCTGTCTCTGTGACTGATTATGTCTTGTTAAACTTTTAGATCCCCAAGTGGATGCTGCTATAATATTCTCTTCCAACTTTTCTGTAGGTCCGACCATACCCAAAACATAACTAGACAAGAATGGAGATAAGGTAGTAGTAATTACATTTCCCTTCAAATCTGCACCAATCAAGCATGTAACAGATTTTGTTTGTACATCCCTCTTGATGGCATACATGCTACGAACAAGGATGAAAAATGTATTCAGCAGCACCTAACTACTAGCAGCATTAGTTCTCGTATGGTGTATGCCCATACTGCTGCCCTAATGCAGCCTTAGAACTAACATTCAGCCAGGAAAACAGTCCCACAATCTGTCTCATGAACTTTTGTTTATAAATAATGGGATAAGGTTGGCTGTCTTTCGATGGAAGTTTTGAGAAATTTTCACTCATAAACGATCCATCTGATTCTCATAGCAAAAATCAATAAAATTTGATGGGAACGCTCTTAGGCTGGGAATGTGCCCTTTCATCTCAAGTTTCTTGGACACACTGCTAGACAACACTTCACCAAACTGGCACACTGGAAAGATCAACAAGTTTACACAGATGGATGCATGAACAGCTTGTAAGCAGACCTCTAACTGTCCCTCGACTCCAGGTCATGCATAGGTATGGCAATCATGTAAGAAAGGTTCACAGAGAGTCCTTAAATCAACGCAGCATATGAACAGAAGTATCGTTGAAAAGGCTTCTCAGGATTACCTTCAGAATTGAAAATTGCAAGATCATCAGCAGCCCTCAGCATTGCTTTGGGTTGCCTAATCTTCTTGCATCTTCCTAAGTTCAACGACTCCAAAAAATCCAGAAGACCAGAACCTTCAGAAAGCTTCTTTAGACTCATACATTCTTCTAAGTTCAACATTGTTAAACTTGCTAATTTCCCAAATCGATCTGGAATCCTACATAAACTCTCACACCCATGCAAGAAAGGTGTGTGATAAAGGAGAAGTTGCTAAACACATCTAGTATTTATGTTAAACTAAAACAATACGACATATCCATGGAGGATGCCAAGAACATCAATTGTCCAAAACTTTCTGAAATAGTTTTAATTTTTTTTTACTTGTTAAATTCAAGTGTAACCAAGGATGTTAAACTTCCTCACTTATGATAGAGTTCTTCTAGGCTTGTGCATAGGTACAAATTCAATAATTTCATTAATAAAAGATTTTATGAATTGTTAGAGAGCACTTGTATATCTATGCAATCCTAAAATTGAGTTCTTGTGGAGAATTTAATATATAAATTATTATTAATTGCTACTAAATTGAAAAATAATCCATCTTTAATACTCTTAAATATTGAATCTTTGAGAATCCCTCTAGAAATTGCTTCCAATTTAAAGAACGATGCATTTTCAATACTTCTTGAGATTGAAGGTTTGAAGTTGATCTCGGTAGTTCTTCCACAATTTTACAATATGGAAGAGAGAGTTCTTCCAAACTCTTTAATTAATTACCCAACTTTTTGGGTAGTTTTCTCAACTCAACAAAGCTAATTAATCTTAATGTTCACAAATTATGGAGTTGTCCGAAACCATATGAAAAAAAAAAATTCTAAAGCATCATAATACAATTTTTCATGATACTTTGTATTTGAGATTTGAAGGCATCTCACGTAAAACCTACATATTGGAAACCTGCATATTTCATCTTATAATGTAACGAACTTGGCCATTGAGTGCATTCCCATGAACCAAGTCAACATCTCCAGCCAACACTCAAAGAGTTCATGATTTCCAAAACTAAACCTTTTAACATGATAAGGGTTGTGTGTACCACGCTAGGTCTCACTTCTCTCATGATACCAAGTACGCATTGCACAATGGTGCCCTTCAACATGGACCTGTATCACACCAGTTATTGATCCCACAATGAATAAGGAAGGAAATCTTGATGGTTGCCAGTTTGAAAAATAAAGCTCAGATTATTGTTGCGCTAGGGTACCAGATTTGGACATTTATAGTTTGGACCAGCATTGGGTGGATCCGAAGGCTCTATCCAGTGATATGCAACACGCGACTCATGGAACCAATGTTATTAATCCTTTGTTGTAGATTTTGTGCCGCCATGTTCCAATGTGTGCTCTTCTCTTGTTACGCTGTAAGGCGTTTCCCTTTGAAATGAATTGCCCCAGCTGATGTCGTGTCCTATTGTTGACCGTGGATTTGTGGTGTTAGACGATTGAACGAAGTTTGATCATTGATCCTCACACTGTCCTTTTGTCTCCCAACCCAATGGCCTCTCTGTCTTCAGAGTTATTGTTCGGGGATGTTTCCTATGGAGGTATGCGAGCTAGGGCTGCAGCATGCAACTCTTCTTTGGCGGCAGAGAAAAATCCAGAATCTGTTCCCCCATGAACCAGCTAGGTATTCCTTCTGCCCTTGCAAGTTGCTTAGTTTATTCTTCGTTAAGTTCATCATTTCGACCTTTTACGCTCCGTTTCATTCGCCCAATCTCAGGTTCTCGCTCACTAATTTTCGGTTCAAAGGTTTTATCAGAGCTTTCCACCGCTGTTTGCAGGGCATTTCAAGTTCTTAGGGCGGAATTCGATCGTTCTGTTATCCACCAGGTTGGCATTAACTAACCCTTAACCCACATTTTTCGGATCTGCAAAAAGCCTTTTTAAATTTCTGTATTTCAGGCTTTGAATTGATCACGGTAGAACAATTTAGCGGTTAATTCTTCTCGGCCTTTACAGTCTGTAGCGGTAGGTTTTAGGGTTTTATTTTATGAAAAACATCTAATGCATTTTATCTTTAAATACTTGAAATCTTGTGTTTCTTTTATCGCTGAAGTGTTTGGAGTAAGTCTGTTCTCTATTGCATTTGTTTTACATTTCTTGTGCTAAACGTGATGCAGATTCCTTCATTCCCTGTAATCATATCTGTTAACTTCAAAATCTCCTTATAAGATGCTCTGAGAATAGAATCTTGTGCACTTGAAACTGGTACCCATCACTCAGCGTTTAAGGAGTCATAGGGAAATTTAAAGCCTTCATGCAGGTCCCACGCAGGTCACATTTGGAATTGGATTTGCGGCAGAGTGCTTTGAAGCTGGTTGATAAAAGTGTTGGCCCATCTTGGTTGTCCTCACGCTGTCCTTGTGTCTCCCTGGAATTGGATTTGCGGCAGAGTTCTTTGAAGTTTCTTGTTAATAAATAAAGTGCTGGCCCATCTTTGTTGTCCTCACACTGTCCTTTTGTCTCCCAACCCAATGGCCTCTCTGTGTTCAGAGTTATTGTTAGGGGATGTTTCCTCTGGAGGTATGCGAGCTAGGGCTGCAACACGCAACTCTTCTTTGGCGGGAGAGAAAAATCCAAAATCTGTTCCCCCATGAACTAGCTAGATGACGACATGACAACTCTCCAGAAGCTATGATATGCGAGGGGTTTGAACACTGATTTTTTTTCTAAGAGTGGAAAAACCTATCATAACGCAGTTGTCATAACTCAGTTGTCAAACCAGCAGTGACCACAGTTACCTCTGGCTACTATCAAAGTGACGACAGCTATCTCTGGCTACTATCTACTAATGCAAGGTGACTCGTCACCGTTATTCAAAAAAACCATGACACCTAGAATAACCCACTCATAGTCTATAAAGTGGCAAGCATTCACTCTTGCCAGATGCCTATGAGTCTTGGGCCATTAACCTGTTTCTTTAGGTCCAAAAACACAAGCTCTTAGGCCATTAACCTATTTCTTTAGGTCCAAAAACACAAGCTCTTAACCAAGCAGCAGTTTTAGTGGTCGAGGGGGTTTGAACACGGATGTCCCTCCAGTCCTCCAACACTGATGTCCCTCCAGTACAATGTTTTTTATTTTCTTCGAATATTTTATCCACATTGTAGACTGTAGTGTAATTTTTTTTGTCGCCACGGGCAGTAAACCTGCTTGATATGTAGAATCGACCAAAGCAGAATAGCTTGAAATTGGCTATGACTATTTTATGTGAAGGCTGCGGTCCGTGTTTGTATTACACCACTGACCAGTTCAACTACAACCCTCTCCTAATGCAAAACATAACCATTACTGCTTAAAAAAAAATGTTACAAATACAACACAGGTATATACAATTGTTTTCTCTAAAATGCAAAATTGATCGCAACTTAAGCATTTGCTCTTTTGAAAGCCATTTTCCAGGTTTACATGAACGTTGAATTATCAAAAATGTCCTCAAAGTCTCTCAACCTAACATTGTTCGATCAAACTGTCCTGAAAGTCTCAAGCTAACGGATTTTGCCGAGGTTTCTGTAAATATTTTTGTGCATATTTATATTATTAATGAAATTCCCTAGTACAGTCAAAAATTTGCTAGATGCGTCTTCCAAAATCCATCCCAATATATACTTTAGCCAAGTGTACACCAATTACAATACTGTCCATAGATCTAGTCTACTTTCTGTGAAAAAAGGGTTGTTTCAACCTTTGAATAAGAAAATATTGCATCAATTCTACATACAGTTGCAGCGATGCCACCACTTTCTGGAGCTCCCAAAAAATAGAATTGAACAAAGGCTTATAATTCCCAGTTATTCAATGGATGATTGTCCCATTTTTAACGGAAATTATGGCATTTACACAATAAAATAATGAATTATGTTTTTTTAATGATAAAATAATGAATCTTCTTAGTTGGCACATTTCGGCATTGAACTTCACAGAGCTGCATAAATTTTATTTGGAGATGTCATCTTCATTCAACTGGCCAGACAACCAACGTACTATAATAATATAATTTATTTAATAGAGGAATTGTAACAGATACTTCACAAACAACTTCAAATGCAACAATTTCTTTTACAGAACATGAAAAACCATAAATATCCCAATACTATATAGTATATACCCATTTCATATCCACCACAAATTAATAAATATATTAAAACAAACAAAAAAATACCAAGGTATCTTCAGCTATGGAGACAGCGAAATAATTAACCCATGGTGTTACTCGAATAGAAAAATACTTTCATGTAATTCAAATATTATTGAAATTTTGGAATGATCAGAAGCAACTGTAAAAATTTCCAAGACAAAATGTTCGCATTACAATGACAATATGAAAACTAAAAAACAATCATCTGCCAGTTATTTAATACTCAATGCCTTAAAATTCCACAGATTACAGGAGGAATCACCTACTGTTCACAGTTGCAGCTGCAAAGTGTTATCGTCTTCATATAATTAAGAATATTTACCCAGGTCTACATTATTCAAATGCTAGTAGCTGCAAATGCCAATGAGGTAATTGATTCAAAGGCATCACTGATCCCTCTGCTGAGAAGCATAATATGCTCTAAAATTAAGTTATGATATTTGCTTCTGCATAAGCTCCTCTATAATATTAAACAAATAGGATATGTATCATCATTAACAAGATTCAGTACAGACAAAAGAAACAATTATCTTGAATAGCTGCGAGAACATCATGTCAAGCAACACATGAAATTGGCATTTTACACTGACATTCCAAGCAAAACTACAACAGAAAACCACCATTGTGCTTGCCAATCCATGCACAAATTTGCAAACAACTTTCAACAGATCTTATAATACAAGTCATTAATCAAGAGAAGATGCCACCAAGCTTCCTAGCAAAGTTGTCGTCATCATCATCTTCTAGAAAGTCTTCATCTTCTTGCTCATCTTCATTCCTTTCCCACTCTTCATTGTCCTCATTCTCTGCATGTTCCAAATCATACTCTTCATGGTCAACATCTTAATCTTCATTGATGTGAACAAAATCATTCATTACTGCATCTTCCTGGTCATCCACTACAACAAGCTTTGCTCCATTTGAAAAGGCTGATGGTTTGTCTTCTACAAGAGTATCCACGTCATTGGATGCCTCAGTGTCATCCACCCCAGGAGTAAAAGTGGGCCGTGCGGATGTATAACTGTCACCAGCTGGAAGTTCTCCCTCTTCAACATCTTTTTCAGGTGGTGGCAAGCCATCATTTCCCTTGCTCAAATTGAAACTCTGAATGGCCTGACCCTGCCCTTCTGTAGGTATATTTCCTTCATTGTCACCATTTTCTTGAGTCACTTTCCGTTTTTTCTTCAGAATATCACTTAATGGCTTTGGAGCCTGAAAATCTTGTTCCCCATTTGAATCACTAATTACCTTGCCCAATCTCATCTTCCTTCCTTCCCAAGGAAGATTTTGTATGTGTTTGTCTGGACTCTTCATAGAGGGATTCTGTGAGGATCCATGCTCTGTTGATTGTGCAGTAGAAGGTTCTTCACTGCTCTCACGATTCTTTTCTTGTTTGATTTGTGCAAGAGTCTTAGGCCTAGCAAAATTTATGGCATCTGTCCTTGTTTCAGTGTTCCTAAAAGTTTGACCTCTAGGTACCCTGGATTCTGATGATATAGAACCATCTGCAGGCATTCTGCCCCTCTCCTTTTCATGATACTTGCTTCTGAAATGATCATTTAAGCCCCATCTGCTTGGTGAGCTTCTGGACCAAGCCCTCTCTAACTTGCCTTCTTGATCAACTTCTATATTGTCAAATGGCTCTCTTTTGAAGCCACTAGCCTCTACTTGAATCCTACCCTGCAATCGCCTACTACTGTGATTCATAGCTTGCCTTAACTAGTCCCTGTATATATCTTGTTGTTTACGGCCATCATCTTGTTGCCTAGAGCCACGGTGAAATTCACCATGTCGACTATCCACATGCTGTCTCTTTGAGGGGATATCCACTACTTTAGCCTCACCAGCCCTCCTATGTTTTGAAATCCGGTGGTAGAGATCCTCCATATTGTTCCATTCAAGATCATCTTCACTAGACAAGGACCTCCTTTCTCGCACAATCGGTCTCTCCAAAACCCTATCATCAAAAGCATTAGACTGCTTTCGGCCACCACGCTCATATCCCCTGTTTTTATATGGTTCATAAGCTCCATGGTCATACTGAAATTCAGCATCATAGTAGCCAGTTCGGACAAGCTCTCGTTTGTTGTGCATATTTCTTTCTCAACCATTGATTGCATCTCTTCCAAATTCCATATCATGTTTATAGTAATCAACATCCTCCCGGTGGCTTAGCTGGTCAGGTCCATCATCCACAAGTACATCAAATCCTGGCGATGATCCACCCAGCAAATCCTCCGATTCTAATCCATTTTGTAGTCTCTCTTCTGGAGGATGAGACGGGCGTATCCGAGACCTGTTTCTTGAAGCATCATGTATCCTTTGTCTTGTAGGTTCAATCTCTGGCAAAAATTGTTCGACTTCATGTGGACTTCCCTTTATATAGGTAGGCTGAGATCTTGATTGAGAGACATGTCTAGCTTCTGGTTGCAACTGGGCTTCCTTGACATTATTTGACTGCAGCGTTAAAGGATTGCCCAAATGCCCTGCTTGGAAGTTATTGGACTGCAATGCAACAGGGTTACTTGACTGTGACGCCTTGAAGTTATTTGCCTTTGCTAGCACAGGGTTTCTTGACTACACTGCCTGAAAGTTGTTTGACTTCAATGTCATGGGGTTGCTTGACTGCACTGCATTAGGATCAATTGATTGCACTGCCTTGGGAAAGCTTAAATCGGATGGATGTTTTCCATCTTTGTTGCTTTCAGTTTCATTGATTGTTTGTTTCCCACTTGCTTGAGGCTCTGTAACTGCTGGACTTGGTTTTGTTGTCTTTTGAGAAGTTAGATTAGCTCCTGAAAACGGACCATGCACAAAAGGGCACTTATCACCCTTTACACAATATGCCTGCTGGAAAAAATAGCAGGGAACTTTCGGTTTGTTTGCAGTGCCAGATGCCGGTAACGATGCTGAGGACGATGGTGGCACTATTGCTGGTGTTGGTGCTCCTAACAAGCCATCTAGTGGCTGAAATGGAAACACAGATACACAAGTTAGTGTCATAAATAGATTAAGAAAAATTATACAAAGAAATATTTACAGTCTCGAAAATTACCAAAAGACAGACATACAACAAGAAACAACCAAAATAGGTCGCAACCTACAAGCCTATCAGAAACACACACTACAATTAGGTTTATTTTTTAGAGCTAATGGATGAGAAATTAAAACACCCGTAACTGAGTGCACCACTTGGATCTATATACAAACACTGATGCAAAAATGAATGTATAAAGTCGTCAACACAAAAAATAATAATAATAATAATAATAATAAAGTACGAGGAAAATATTATTGACAAACCTGTATGAATATCAAGAAAATTCCTACGGAATATGTGAAAAGAATCCACAACCACATAAAATACAACATGACAAATACAAGAAAACTAATGCCCATAAAAAAAATGCAAACAATAAAGAATACAGTCCAAAAAGAAAGACCTGTGGGACTTTTAAGTTAACAATTTTGTAACTAGAAAAACAAACCAGATGAGGTGATAATACTGCACAACAAAGGGACATCTACCATCTTAACAAATAGGCTGAAGGGATCCCTGATGAGTTGAAGAATAATTGGAAGGGCTAAGAAGGCGCAATGAACAATCATGCTAGAAAGGATCGGAATAAAGATCATTTAAGGGATTGTTAGAGATTTCATCAAATTGTCTTATTGCTAATGGACGATATTATAATGGAAACTTTAGGATCAACCTTTTCTAGAAAATCTATCATTAATGCGACTTAATTAAAAAGTTCTTAAAATAAGAGAAACTCACAGGATGTCTAAAAGCGCAGGTAGGATTTAGACAATTGCCCCCAAGCCAGTACTAGCAATCTCTGGGATTGATCCTGGCACTTTCACTGTGCCGATATTCACAATCATTACCCTGCAGAAAGACAAAATCTCTTAGTACATTTCAAGATTTTTATGAGCAAATGTAACACTAAGTTACTAACAAAGCTACCTCAATTAAAAACTTAGAACATAGATAACAAGCAATAAAAGTTTGTATAAGCATGGTATAGTTACAATCACTAGGATTTTACAACACGCAAACAAATCACTTATAAATAACCAATAGTTTCAAGCATCCATTTACTCAGCGTTTAAGGAGACACAGGAAAATTCAAAGCCTTCATGCAGGTCCCACGCAGGTCACATTTGGAATTGGATTTGCGGCAAAGTGCTTTGAAGCTGGTTGATAAAAGTGCTAGCCCATCTTGGTTGTTCTCACGCTCTCCTTGTGTCTCCCTGCAATTGGATTTGTGGCAGAGTTCTTTGAAGTTTCTTGTTGATAAATAAAAGTGCTGGCCCATCTTGGTTGTCCTCACACTGTCCTTTTGTCTCCCAACCCAATGGCCTCTCTGTCTTCAGAGTTATTGTTCGGGGATGTTTCCTCTGGAGGTATGCGAGCTAGGGCTGCAGCACGCAACTCTTCTTTGGCGGGAGAGAAAAATCCAGAATTTGTTCCCCCATGAACCAGGTAGATGACAACATGCCAGCTCTCCAGAAGCTATGGATATGCGAGGGGTTTGAACACTGATTTTTTTTCTAAGAGTGGAAAAACCTATCATAACGCAGTTGTCATAACTCAGTTGTCAAACCAGCAGTTACCACAATTACCTCTGGCTACTATCAAAGTGACGACAGCTATCTCTGGCTACTATCTACTAATGCAAGGTGACTCGTCACCGTTATTCAAAAAAACCATGACACCTAGAATAACCCACTCGTAGTCTATAAAGTGGCAAGCATTCACTCTTGCCAGATGCCTATGAGTCTTGGGCCATTAACCTGTTTCTTTAGGTCCAAAAACACAAGCTCTTGGGCCATTAACCTATTTCTTTAGGTCCAAAAACACAAGCTCTTAACCAAGCAGCGGTTTTAGTGGTCGAGGGGGTTTGAACACTGATGTCCCTCCAGTCCTCCAACACTGATGTCCCTCCAATACAATGTTTTTTATTTTCTTCGAATATTTTATCCACATTGTAGTGTAATTTTTTTGTCCCCACAGGCAGTATACCTGCTTGATATGTAGAATCAACCAGAGCAGAATAGCTTGAAACTAGCTATGACTATTTTATGTGAAGGCTGCAGTCCGTGTTTGTATTACACCACTGACCAGTTCAACTACAACCCTCTCCTAATGCAAAACATACCCATTACTGCTCAAAAAATATGTTACAAATACAACACAGGTATATACAATTGTTTTCTCTAAAATGCAAAATTGATCGCAACTTAAGCATTTGCTCTTTTGAAAGCCATTTTCCAGGTTTACATGAACGTTGAATTATCAAAAATGTCCTCAAAGTCTCTCAACCTAACATTGTTCGATCAAACTGTCTTGAAAGTCTCAAGCTAACGGATTCTGCCGAGGTCTCTGTAAATATTTTTGTGCACATATTTATATTATTAATGAAATTTCCTAGTACAGTAAAAAATGTGCTAGATGCGTCTTCCAAAATCCATCCCAATATATACTTTAGCCAAGTGTACACCAATTACAATATTGTCCATAGATCCACTCTACTTTTTGTGAAAAAAGGGTTGTTTCAACCTTTGAATAAGAAAATATTGCATCAATTCTACATACAGTTGCAGCGACGCCGCCACTCTCTGGAGCTCCCAAAAAATAGAATTGAACAGAGACTTATAATTCCCAGTTATTCAGTGGATGATTGTCCCATTTAACGGAAATTATGGCATTTACACAATAAAATAATGAATTATGTTTTTTTAATGATAAAATAATGAATCTTTTTAGTTGGTACATTTCGGCATAGAACTTCAGAGAGCTGCGTAATTTTTTTTTGGAGATGTCATCTTCATTCAACTGGCCAGACAACCAATGTACTATAATAATATAATTTATTTAATAGAGGAATTGTAACAGATACTTCACAAACAACTTCAAATGCAACAATTCCTTTTGCAGAACATGAAAAACCATAAATATCCCAATACTATATAGTATATACCCATTTCATATCCACCACAAATTAATAAATATATTAAAACAAACAAAAAAATACCAAGGTATCTTCAGCTATGGAGACAGCGAAATAATTAACCCATGGTGTTATTCAAATAGAAAAATACTTTCATGTAATTCAAATATTATTGAAATTTTGGAATGATCAGAAGCAATTGTAAAAATTTCAAAGACAAAATGTTCGCATTACAATGACAATATGAAAACTAAAAAACAATCATATGCCAGTTATTTAATACTCAATGCCTTAAAATTCCACAGATTACAGGAGGAATCACCTACTGTTCACAGTTGCAGCTGCAAAGTGTAATCGTCTTCATATAATTAAGAATATTTACCCAGGTCTACATTATTCAAATGCTAGTAGCTGCAAATGCCAATGAGGTAATTGATTCAAAGGCATCATTGATCCCTCTGCTGAGAAGCATAATATGCTCTAAAATTAAGTTATGATATTTGCTTCTATAGGACCTAGATAATGCAAGGGCCACACAATTTCCACTGAAGCATCCACTTGGGTTAGCCTCTATGTTTTGGATGATTACACAATAGATAAAATTGGCCAGCACTTATCAAAAATTCCATCCAGCCAGATAGTCGATGCTCAATCCTACTTTATATTTTCTAAGCACAACCAATAACTCCATGAGGATAACATGATCCCTATTTAGCAAATACCCCGGCTACCCGCTCAAATGGCTGGTACCTATAATCATAGCCCTGTATGGATAAAAACTGATGTCTATGAGTTACGTTGGCTCTATACATTGATGACAGTTTCTTTAGCTTTGCCAACAATCATTGTACTTTAGTATAGACTAAATGGACACTGGAATTTCCATTATCCAGAAGATGGAATCTTACCCAAGGAATTCACAAAAGTTGTTGCCAACCCACAACTGGTTGAAAATAATCTCCATCATCATAACAAACTTTATGCCCATAATATGCACAAATGGTAGCACATGATACATCTCCCAAACCAACGGAGTCCAACTAAAGTCTAATCTGAGATCCTCCATTCTCAACACTTTATACATAAAAAAACTTGTCTGTAATCGGCCTCTCTTTGCACTTTTTGGGGCAATTGCTAGTTATATTAAGTTACTTGAAAAATTGGTCTCCTACAATGTATTTTAAGTATCAGAGGAGGGAAACGGTTATTTCCATTGATTGAGGAATCATTTAGGCAATTTTAGTCTTGTAGAAAAGATTTGTGTTGGTTCAGCCTGGGCCCGAAACTTTTTCGTTGTCATCTAATTAATGAATGCATTAGGTTGACCATAGCAAAATATCCATTTTCAGAATACACATTATCATCCACCCTTGCCTTCAACAATGCCCATTCACATGTCGCTATTCTTCCCCACTCTATGCCTTACGGTGTTTCCTTTGCAACATAAGGTGCAAATGCTAGTATTAACCCTTCCGATGCGATTTTCCCATATATGGCCTTAAGCCCAGTTTTATAAGAATTTGCCTCATTTTCAAAGGACAAAGGCAAATTTCTTTTTGCGATAACTTCTTCATCCGAAGTCCATTTTAGCCCATTCAAATTGCAGTAGATTCAAAATGAAAAGATCTACGCAATGGGACTATTTCCAGGAGAATCCTTGGACTTTCATTTTCCTCTACTGGGAACACTTTAGACTTAGAAGTCTATCCAAGATCCATTTTGGATCACACCTTCCCACTAAAAGAACTTTTGGTCTACAAAAGACTGACATACTGATCTGAACAGTAAATGAGAGTAACAACACCCTCTTCTTTCAGCCTCCATACACTTGCCTTGCATAGTGCCTTTGAACCAAAGCCTTTGACCACACTCCTTCCTGGATGTGCTGGTCCTCTTGGGAAGAGCTGTTTTCCTCCTTGACTTCATGCAGAACTCCTGCTGAGACAAGGTGGCTCAAACAAATGTGAAGTTACATTTGCTTCACAAAATTTTCATTTGTACCTGTTCGACAAGCTGTCAACAACAACTGTTAACAACAACAGAAATACAGACAACAACTGGATGGCCTAAAACTCCTGCTTCAACAAAAGAAACAGATTTTCACATCTTGTGAACACCTCCATGTCTTACATCTGAATACAAATGATGGACTAGATACCAAGCCCACAAAACATGCCTTTAAAACAAATGACCCTTCAAGTCAAGCATGTAGAAAAGATCTCAAGGATTCTTTTCAAAAGATGAAACACTTCATCATTATCTCCATCTTGGAGACCAAATCAACTTTTCTCAAGTCAATATTACATGCATGTTTACAACAAAGCAATCAACCCTGCAAGTTAATTACACATACATGTTCAAATACAAGGAAATCATCAACATCCCTATGTTCATGCAAAAAGACATGCAATCTTAATTGGATAAGAACTCTAACCATTTCTTACCAATCCATTTCAAAGGTGCTACCTTTGTCCGCACATCAGCATCAACATGTGAATCATCTTGAAACACACCATTCATGGAAACTTCCTTTCCATTTCTGCCATTTTCTCTTTCCACCTTCTTCAATTTTTGAGGAATCATTGTTGGATTCAGAGTCCAACATTTTGCAGCAAGATGTCTTTGCTTATGGCAGTAAGTGCAACACATGTGCATCCTCTTGACAGCATGATTTGCCTTGTCCAATGGACCTTTGGCTTCTTACTTCCTTTCCTTCAAAAGTTCCCTGTATGTGGCCATTCTCTTCCAACATCTGGAAACATCATGGTTATCCAAACCACAAAAGGAACATGCAATTTTTTTCCCATACTTATATGGAAATTTATCATGTTGAACATAATCAAAAGGAATATGGTTAGAACCAGATTTATACCTTTCTCTTTCACCTTTATTACCTTCTTGAGGAGGTGAACTGAATGAAGAAGTAGCTACCTTTGGAACATCATCAACCTCTTCAAGGTTGTCAGAGTTTCCACAACTCTCTGGTTCAAGTGCATGCTTATGAACACCTACATCCTGCAAATGATGTTTCAAGCTATTGCATTCTCCACGAACACAATCTTCACACTCTTGAGGTAGAAGACCTGAAATGAAACTCCTTCTTGGAACTGTTTCAATTGTCTTCATGGCAGCTTTGGAACTTTCTCCATAAGAATGTCCATAGCCAAGACCCAAATACTTAGGCCTTCCCTCAACTATTATTTGCTCAACAATACCCTGTGCATATTTACCCAAGCCTTTTCCTTCATAGCCCATCTTGGACATTAACTTGGAACCTATGCCTCTGCTATGTTTTTCAAAAGAACCAATATAAGCATTCTTAGAAGAATTTGAAGACAAACAGGAATTGTTTACCTCTTCTTCAAGCTAATACTTGACTAAGGCTTCTTTGGCAACAAAGAGCTATGTCTCCAACTCATGCATCCTTTTCAAATTCATATTTGCAATATGAAGTCGCCTCTCCATTTCCTGCAATTTGTCAGAAAGCAACTGCTTCTCTTCCTCCACGGAATTCAAATGCTCTCTAAGTATGCTGCTCTTCTTTCCATCCTCATACATTTCTCTCACCATATCCATCATGGTGGACACATCTTGCTTCAGGTCTTCATCAAAGACTCTTGTGAAGAAAGAAGAATTTGAGGACTCGCTTGTAGAAGTTGTCATTATCAGAATGAACAAAAGAACTTCAAACAAGATTAACAAAGAGCTTATTCAGCAACCTTTTGCAACAAACCTCTTGTGCTTCAAGGATTGCTTTGAGGTCCTTTGGGATAAGAAGAATGCCTTCAGCCCTTCTTCCTTTTTGTCCTCTCCTAGATTGAGCTATCAATAGCTTTCCCTTCACCTCTGTAACTCAAACAATAGTCAATCTGCAAACAAGCATACAATCAACCTCTGACTGTTTAAACACCTTTCAGACAAGCAATCTGATTTGATATCACCTACTCTGGTATAATCAGCTTTGACATCACCTTCTTTGAAGGTGGGGTTAATCAAACTTAAGCTCTGATATCACTTGATTTGAAAATGGGGCACTAAAGGCTTCTTGCCAGCTTACAAGAACCTCTCCCACTTCCAAAGCTTATATATTTCCAAGACCTTAGGATTAACCAATTGCGGAATTTTAAAGTGCTTGAAAATAGGTGTATGCTTGTGTTTGTCCTTAACTGTTTATGTGTTTTGAGTTCATTTGCTTATGCTGAAATAAAACTCAAGTAACAATAAATAAAAGTAGCAAATGCAATGCGACAATAAGCAATCACACATAACAGCGATATAATATGGATTTCACCCTAATATCTTGGGCTACGTCTCCTTGAGCTCTAGTCAACTCGACTAGGCCCTTTGAGATTATGGCTTAAATTCTTTTTACAAGCTCCACGCTCAACTCCATTGGTTTACAACTGAACCTATGGGTTTAGAATGCCATCTTACCCCGCTAGCTGACCTCACTCTACAGACAGATCTAGGCTTCTCTGGACTAGATTCCTTCAATCAACGCTCTGAGTGATCTTGCTCTAGCTTGCACCAACTCCCTCAGAATTCTTTCACTGTCTCTGGAATGCCTTCTTCTATCTTCAACCCACTCTGGACACCAGCAACAGCTGGATCATTTGATCTCTTTACTGTTATGCAGCTTCACTATGGCTCCATGGCTTTTAGAAGTCTCTTGTGAGCTCTCTGGCTCTAGCTTAGGCTCTCGCTCTCGCTCTGGCTCTAGCTCTTGGTTCTGGCTCTGGCTCTGGCTCTGGTTCTCTCTGAGCTTCTCTCGGCCTCTGCGTGCCTTTGTAGTTCACTTGACCTCCAAGCGACTCTCGACAACCTTCCAGCGACCTTTTTCAGTCCTCCAGCTCCCTTTTGCAATTGTGCGCTCTGTGCATTTGTAACACGTCGGTTACAGTCCTCCATCATGGAAAACCCGACTGTTCACCACAAGAATCCGTTTACAATGGAAAGGAATCGTCAACATGGTGAAACCCGATCGTTTTGCCTTCCTCTGGCCCTAACAGCCAAAGAACGGAATACACAAGAAACGCACGCAAAACACATCATGGGCCTTTAGCCCGGACTTCAAATAATATAGAATCGCATCTATAAACCCATCGGGTCCGCCATTCTATCACAAATCGCAATCGCATAGGCCTATTGGCCAAAAACCCAATACATGGGAAATACAAAGAAATCCAGCATTTCCGGATTTCAAATATTATGAAATCGCGTCCACAATCCCTATCGAGTCTGCCTTCTATCAGCATATCGCTATCGTAAATCGCATGGTGCATTGGCCTTTGTGTCAGGGATAACCGATCGTCAATCGCCAATCAAATCTGAACCATTGATCTTGCTCCTCGATCGAATGATCGATATCGCATATCGTTATCGGCATATCGCATTGGTAACAGCCCTTTGGTATCGGGGATTCGCCAATCTTCCAATTGCCGATTAAATCTAGACCGTTGATCTGACTCCTCGATCGAACGGTCAATATCGCATATCACTATAGGCATATCACATTGGTAACAGCCCAGGGGTTCTTTCCTTTGGTCATGCTGATCGTCGATTTGCCGATCAGATCCTGACCGTTGATCCGTGACTTTTAATCCGACAGCTGACAATCCATTTCGGGCGCATAACTTACACGGGGATTAACCGCTCGAAAAAACAGTTTCCTCTCCTCCACCGTGCCACGTGTCAGTCAATGTATGGAATTAGGCAGAGCCCGTCCAATACCGCTTATTGCTTGAATACCGCCCGAAATACCGCTTACTGCCCTTCTTCCAGAACTCAAAAGGTTTAGTCTATTTTCCATAAATGTTCCAGGTCCGTCTGGCCGCTACTACCCACGTGCTTTATCCGAATTTCAATGTGAAACGCGCTTTATAAAGGTTTAGCGCTTAACAAAAGTTTTTAGTGCATAAGGCTAATATTAACCCTTCCGATGTGATTTTCCCATATAAGGCCTTAAGCCCAGTTTTATAAGAATTTGCCTCCTTTTCAAAGGACAAAGGCAAATTTCTTTTTGCGATAACTTCTTCATCCGAAGTCCATTTTAGCCCATTCAAAATGCAGTAGATTCAGAATGAAAAATTCTACGCAATAGGACTATTTCCAGGAGCATCCTTGGACTTTCATTTTCCTCTGTGAGGAACACTTTAGACTTAGAAGTCTATCCAAGATCCATGTTGGATCATGCACCCTACTATCCGATGAAGTGCCTTGAAGCACTACAATCAATAAGCCAAATTCCCAAAGAATCTGAAAGAGAGGGCCAATACAAGATAACGCTTCTTTAACTTATCAAAAACAACATTTGATTCTTCATACTTGGGGTTCCTTGCTTTCTTTGAAGAGTTGGCCATTTCCTTGATGACCTGCATTACCTGTCATTCCTTTGATCATTGAAGATGTCCCTAGAATGATTGTTATCTTCATCAAGAGATGTGTCTCTACCATTCGGACACTCCTTCGCATAGTGGCCGAACTTATTGCAACCAAGGCATCTACCTTTCCTTCCACCCTTAGATCTAGACTTCCCAATGAAGTGATCTTTAGGTAGGCCATAGAAACTTCCGCTGCACCATTCTAATAATATTCTCTGCTTCGACTTCACCCTTGGTGAATTTGAAGAGGATGAGGAATCCACTGATCCTTTTGTCCTTTCCCAACTGCCTTCAGTGATTTCTCTTTCACTCTTGCTTGGGCATTGTCTTCACCTCACCTCTAATACCATGTTAATTTTAGGTATGTTCTATGCTTAGAGCAATTTAATTCAATTTTTAGAGCTAGCCCAATATCTTTTCCAGATTAGCAATCACATTAGCATTAAAGTAAATTGCAGATAGAACATAAACATAAATCGCAGAAGACAAGCCAAGACAAGAGGACACAAGATGTGGCGCTAGCCAGGGACAAACCCCAATGTGGTGAAACCCTTGATCAATTCTTCTTATATGTTCTTCAATAGTTCAATAGAGAGAGAGATAGTAGTCAACACTTTGACTTATCTAGATAAGAGCATACATCATCTCTAAGAGGATGATACATGAGATCAGTTGAAGACATGCTGCTTCAACTGATTCTCTAAGGTGACTCCTTCACTTATCGTTGTGCTGTATTTCGTCATCATGTTGCACCTTATCGCGCTGCACCATGCTGCACCCATCATCACTATGCTGCATCTCATCACGCTTCATTAATCATGACTGTACCTATCATTGTATTGCATTATGTGCCATTGCTGCACCATGTTGCCATACTGACCTATGTGTTGGCTGCATCTTGCTTGCTTGTTGTCCCTTGCTTGTTTGTTGTCCCTAGCATGCTTGTTGTCCTTAGCATGCTTGTTGTTGCATGCTAGCGATCCCTTGCATGCTAGCTGTAACATTGCATGCTTGGTGTATTTGCTGCTAAGTACCACACAACTGTCCCAATGTTAGTTAGTTGTCCCTTGCATGTTTCTCTCCTTCGGAGACAGATGCTCTGGCTGTTCTGGCAGTTCCCAACAGTTCCGGCTGTTCCCAGCAATTCCGGCAATTCTGGCAATTCCAGTTGTTCTCGGTAGTTCCGGCAATTCTGGTTGTTCCTGGCAGTTCCGGCTTTTTCCCTCTACGTCAGCTTTCCCGTCTGTTCCGATAGTTCCCGGCAGTTCCAGCAATTTTGGCTGTTCCTAGTAGTTCTGACAATTCTGGCTATTCCCGGCAATTCTGGCTTTTCCCGGCAGTTCCGGCTATTCCTGGCAGTTCTGACAGTTCCGACTTTTCCTGGCAGTTCCGGCAGTTTCGGCTGTTCTTGGCAGTTCCAACAATTCCGGTAATTCCTACTATTCTGATAGTTCCAGAAATTCCGGCAATTCCAGCTATTCCCGGCAGTTCCAACTGTTCCCGGCAGTTCTGACTTCTGCCCTCTGTGTTAGCTTTCCCGGCAGTTCCGGCTTCTACCCTCTGCGTTAGCTTTCCCTGCTATTCCGACAGTTCCGGCTTCTGCCCTCTAGATTAGGGCAACATTATCCCTTAGGATCTCTCCTCCTACTAAAACCCAAAGACATGTAGAGAGGAATAGATCCCAAGTGTGTTGAAATGACTTGAAGGCCACCTCTATTTATACTAAAACGTTGAGCGCATGTGGAGTTTATTTGGTTGCTGGCCGACCTTGACAAATTATCTTATAACACAAATAAATTCATAACTCCATGAATACTTATCGGAATCAAATAATCTTTAGATCAATCCTACACCTCTCGATGAGAGGGATCCAAGAAAGATATCAGCTACCATAAATAAGATGACCCACATGGAGTTTGGCCCTAGTTGCCAATTTTAACACTCTTTCTGGCAGGTGCAGACCCTCTCATTCACAAATGTAAGAGGGAGTTGGCCTCCGAATTTGAGATGAAGGACCTAGGACTGATGCACTATTTCCTAGGGATGGAAGTCTGGCAAAAGCCAAGGGAGATTTTCCTATCTCAAGGAAAATACGTGGTAAAGATATTGGAGAGATTCAGTATGGTGGACTGCAAGCCCGTGACTACCTCGATGGAGCTTAACTTCAAGAAGTTATGCGATAGCGCTGCTAGACCTGCTTTGGGAAATGCTACTGAGTATCGTCAACTCATAGGAGCATTAATGTTCTTGGTGAACTCCCGTCCGGATATATGTTTTGCAGTCAACACACTGAGCCAATATATGGTTGAGCCTCATCACTCACACTGGATTGGTGCCAAGAATCTTCTGAGATATCTTCGGGGCACAATCACTTATGGGTTGAGATACACTGCCGGAGATGTGAGGCTACATGGATATTCCGATGTTGATTAGGCAGGCAGTGTGGTGGACCGAAAGAGCACTTTCGGGTGTTGTTTCTCTTTGGGTTTTGCCTCGATCTCCTGGACGAGCAGGATGCAAAAGTCGGTGGCTTTGAGCACCGCTGAGGCAGAGTACATTGCTACGAGTATGACCTCCTGTGAGGCTGTCTAGTTGAGGAAGCTCTTCAGTGAGCTGTTTGGACATACATTGGATACTAACGTGATCCTTTGCGACAACTAGAGTGGGATTCGTTTATCCAAAAATCCCGTATTTCATGATCGCTCCAAACACATCGATATCAAGTACCACTTTATCCGAGATATGGTACAACGAGGAGCAATAAGGCTCCATCATATCGGTACAAATGAGCAAGTCGCGGACAATCTGACGAAGCCCCTAGGAAAGGTCAAATTTTTGACTTTCCGAGAACGACTAGGAGTCGTTGAGAGACCCTCTTATGAGGGTCCTGTATGATGCATACATTGAGCTCTGGGAACTCCGACGTGCTTGGGGTACTTCTTGGAGCGACGAGCGACCATAGGGCGACTCACCCTCCCCTAGTGGTGCGTTGTGTATAGGGTGAATTGTTCAGCTTTCCCCTGTGATACCCCGTGGCGACTTGTAGGCAGGATGAGTGGTTCATCCTTCTCCTGCCGAGGCATCCTACCCATGCAGTCTGGGACTCATGGGAAGTACCTCTCATTTGGCCAATGAGCAGGGAAATGAGGATAGGGACCATAGTAGTACCAATGGACGCATCGTGTATCTACCGTACTCCCTATGCTAGGATGACATTGATCTGGGTTCAATTGGAACTGACTTCAAGTCAGTAAGAGTGATATAACTCACTCTCTTTTGCAACTGATCTGGGATCAGTAAGAGTGGTATGACACACTCTCTGGGACTAACTTCGGGTCAGTAAGAGCACTATTGAGCACTCTCTTTTATCTGGGACTGACTTCGGGTCAGTAGAGGATGGTATGATACATCCTCGATCATTTCTTCTTCATAGTTCAACAAAGCAGAGCAAAACAGAGCCGAGCAGTGCAGGGCAGTGCATTTGATGGCAAAGATAGTACCAACAAATAGATGGATTAGCAGATGGAGTTCTCCCTAGTTGAGAGGGAGTGTTAAAATTGGAAACTAGGGCCAAACTCCATGTGGGTCATCTTATTTATGGCAGCTGATATTTTTTCTTGGATTCCTCTCGTCGAGAGGTGTAGGATTGATCTAACGATCATCCAATTCTGACATATATTCATGGAGATATGAATTTATTTGTATTTCTTGACAATTTGTCAAGGTCGGCCAGCAAGATAAAGTGTGTGGCAAAACCCCAGCTTAACCTCAACGTTGCTTATAAAGGAAGGAGACATTGTGCCTCATTGGACCATCACTCATCTATTCATCTTCTCTCTCCTAATCTTATTGGGCCAGCTTAGGAGCAGTTTCTCTCACACGTGCTAGGACGGATTTTCTGTTTCTAGGGCAGCGTTGACTTTTTAGGGCTGCATTGACCAAGGTGCGGGGCTGCTGACCATTGACCGAGTTGCTGGGGAATGCGTTGAGCCAAGTGTTGACCATATCTGATCTGCGCATTTCTGTTTGGGTGCTGTGTTGACCAGCGTTGACTGGTTAGGGCTGACCGCAGGCTGCTGATTCGTTGACTGCTGTTTTGACCATTGACTGAAGGCTATTTTGGGCTGCTGATGTTTTCTGTTGAAGACCGAGTTCTTCAAGATTGACTTGAGGTCAAATTGGAGCTGTTTGATCAGCTTTGACTTCGCTGGTTGCTATTGTATTATTGCTGATATAAAATCACAGATTTGTGATATTGTACTATCTCTCTCTATCTCTGCTGAATTATTGAAGAATATAGAAGAATTGACAAAGGGTTTCCCCACATTGGGGTTTGTCCTCGGCTAGCCGCCACATCTGGTGTCTCTTGTCTTGGCTTGTCTTCTGTCGATTTATTTATGTTCTATCAGCATTTTACTTTATGTTAATGTGATTGCTAAACTGTGAATTGACATTGGGCTAATAAGAAGAAATTGAAGTAAATTGCTCTAAGCATAGAACATACCATAATTTAACACTAAGCAGTTATGGTAGTAGAGAGGAAAAGGTGGAGGCTCTCATTATTAGGCAATAAAACCTTCTTGATTAGTTTGTCAAAAAGTAGAAGATTACACCACCACCCCAGATAATAAGATACTTGAGCATCCCCTTTGCAGTTCATGTCCCTTCAAGGGACTTGTGGGATTGGGTCCCAAACAAGTTTGAAAGCAAGCCTATGAGATGGTTCTCCCACTATATTCCATTAGTGGGTATAGTGGGTAGGATCAACCTCTACACAAAATTTTCCTTAGATTTTTCATAGTCATTCTTCTACAAAGGCACTTGTTAGTATTGTCTAACAATTAAAAGCAGGAAAGTAATTATATAATACAGATATGACAAAACATTTGGATTTCTCTTTCGAAATGACATTTTGTTGATGACATTGACTAACAAATGAATTGTTCAGCTTTCATGGAGGAATACAGTGAACAAGTGTCTCTGGGCAACATTAAGTTCAATTAATGGAAGTGCCCCGTCATTGAATGCAATTTAATTTCTTTCCTTCTTTGTGAACACAGAGGATAAATTTGGGGAGGTTGTAATTCCAGCAAATATTTTTTTGAAACCAATGGCTCAAATGTTATTACATGTTCAAAAATCTTGGCAATAAGCCATGGTCATTAGTGGATCTGATCGGATCTTGAAACTCTGAATTGTTTCATAGGAGAAGATGCGTAAAGGCATGTTCTGAACCGATCATGAATTTGTCAGCGTTTAGACAAATAAAGTTTTTGGGTTTGTGGTGTGATGAAGTACATTTGAGCTGAATTTTCTTCTCCTTCTTTGTAGTTGAAGCGACTAGGTGGAGGTGGATGGTTTCACGGTCTGGCCAAGCACTAAACATTATCAAGGCTGCAGTTGAGGCATAAATATTCCATGAGATCATTGTTTCTTACTCTACAAACAAGATTATTTGGGTTTTATCTTTTCAATGAAGGAAACTAGATCAAGGTCACATGTCTACAACAGTGAGATTGAAGCCAGTGAGAAAGACAAGCCAATAAATCAACTTCTTCAAGAGGCAGCATTAGTCCATCAACGAAACTCACCACAAGCACAACAACAACAATGGCAGCAACAACAAATTGTTTTGTGGCCTATGGAGCAACCAACAAGTCGATCTACATGGATCCCAGTTGTACCAAACTCACAGGACAGGGTTCCTTTTAAGAACAATATAGAGCAAAATGAAGATGAAATGGACGAGGACAGAGAAATGGTATGCTTCATGTTGCTACTCAAACTCTCGCCTAAAGGTAAAAGTCCCAATCCTACTGGAAGAGCCCAGTAGCAACTATCAGGCAAGTCACTCACTGTCACCTTGGTGGCTTTGCCTCTCGCTTGAAGGGTAAGGAAGGGGCTTCCTATCCTAAGGAGGGTTTTCGTATAATCCAAACTAGCTAGGTCATGTAGAAGGAAGGGTGAGTTCATCTAGCTAAGTTTGACCAAAGCAAATTGATACATCACTCAAGGTAGTGAAAACACTTAGAATGCCAAACGGCCAATGTGATTGAGTTCGAAAGATATTTAAATTTAATCAATAATAACTCATCAAATGCAGTGCTTTGGAAACTGAAATGGGAACTTGCTGAAGGGAACATTCAAATGCTCAATTAGAAAGATTAACCACAAGTTATGTTGCCAAGATCATTCATATATCATTGTGCATCGCAATATCATTCTGTTTAGCAAAGGACAGTAACATTAGATCTGAGATGTGACAAGGCCATGTGCAGATTTAAAATTCAGTGTGAAAAAGTAAGAGATGCCTTCAAAATATTCCACAAGGATCATTTATTTCTCAACATCATTAATACTGCCAGTAGATCAGAAATGTAAACCTAACGTACTTCAGCAACTAAGATTAGGTCTATTCAACCAGAAATTGTTCAATGCAGCAGAGCAGAATTGCATCACGATTCAACCATATGTCTCAGACTTACAGATTCCTACTTGTTTCAGTTGTGACTCTTTCTATGTAAAGGAGTTTGTTCCTATTCTTTAGGAGTTGTTAAGATCTAAATGTTTCCTAGATTGGTGTGGTTGAAATATTCTCTCAACCATGTGATTGTGTGTCCAAGATAGTCTACCTATCTTGAGACAACACTTCACGTATATATATAATATTATTTGATCAACATAATTCAGTGAGTGTGCATTATTCAATTTTAAGTGTCATAGCATTCAAGAATAATTTTAAGTGTCATAGCATTCAAGATTTGAAACATGAATTCTCTGTGATCAAAATGTTTACAATGCCAAGGTTTGCATCGATCCAACAGCAATCATACCACAGAGGATATACCAAACAGCAATGCCTCAGTGTTAGAAAAGCAATTGTGATATGCCAATAAATAAGATTTTCCCACTATCTTAAGATCAGAAAACTCTGTTCAGAATACGCAAATGTCTTAAATTTATTGTACAAAGTTTCTATTTAGGAAAGGTTGTATTATTCCTTCTGGGCGATATCATGTGCTTATTGTGACATCAAGAATAGTAGTAATAAGAACCATGTAAAAGAGGTGCCGATGATGAAACTCAGAACTATGACCAACAGTAACAAGATATAATGACATTCAGTTTGCTGTTCGTATCTCAGATTATACTCAGATATTAATCTAGTCCCAAGAAAGAGAGATAAACATTACCACCATATTGAGACTATTCCAAGATGCATGTCAAACATCAGAGCAATTTTTAGATAAAAAATGACCAAGACAACAATGGACATTAGTATGCAGAGCAGTGAACATCAAGTTAGTGTGCCAGCCTTGGAGGTTGTTAATGATATATATGCTTTGATGAACCAAAACTATCCTTCACACACCTGAACGCTCTATATTTTTGAGTTTAAACAATCCAAAAAGCACTGTAACAATAAACCACAGGTGTACTTGTTATATCGACCAGAGAAGTATTCAATTCTTAATTATGATGTCAAACATATTTTGGTCTTCTGGTATCACTGTGGGTTAGTATCGTACATAGTTTCAAGATACCTCTAACAAAGGAACTCTGTGACGTTTTGATCTCTGGGTACAAATTTGATATGGTTTTAATGCTTATGCGTATGGTTTATGTCCTTTGATTTCTGAGTGGCAAAACATTTGCATTTTCTGAATACTGTAAACTTTAAAGGGTGTTTTCTGAGTGAATTTGAGGTTTGTTACATTACACTAACTCTGAAATATTACCCAGAATGTCACCGCTGTAAGATAATTGGAATCTGCTCTTATACTCTGTAGTTGATGACGTTGCATACTTGCATTTGTACTTTCTCTTCACCATTGGATCGATGCAACTCTGGTACATATTGAATGATGGTTTGAGCAATAAAGTATTATTTTTGTTGTTACATACTCATGACAGTCACATAAAGTTGCATTTGTTTCACTGCTGGTGCAATTAACGTAGTGTGTAAGTTGTGATTCTCGTGGTTAATACTTGAGACAATCTGTTACCTATTCATTTCTGAGATACTTGGTTGAATGATGATGATAATTTCACTCTAAAAGTTCAAATGCTGATGAATATGTCGTAAGATAAGTGCACCTGATGTTTCACTGAACTGCTGAACTGTTCACTGTTTGCGTCTTTAATCTTTGACGACGTTAAGAGTAATTGTAGATTACATGGAATCAACTATCCTTTAAGTGCAAATTTCGTACGATCTTGTCGTTTTGTTCAAATGATATGATTCTCTGTAAGCAATGGTTCTTGAGCCATGATATGACATTTTGTTTCATGGGCATTTGAATACTTCCTTGAGCAAGTTCTACTTTCAATTTTGAATTATTATATTGGATGATTTGTCATAGATCGAATTTGATTGACTTTCGAACTTAATTACATTGGCAATTTGATACTTTATTTCACATAAACATTTTCTCTGCCTTGAACAGAATACCAAGTTACCTTAGTCAAGCCTAGCTAGAAGAACTTAACCTTTGTACTACTCGACCTAGCTTAGCCTGACCATTAGGAAAACCCTCAGTTTAGGAATCAGCTTCCTTAGCCTCAAAGCAAGAGGCAAGGCCAGCTAGGTAACAGTGTGCGTCTTGCCTAATAATTGCTCCTTGACACTCCCACTAGGATTAAAACTTTTATTTTTAGACAAGAGTTTGAGGCCATGTTAGCTGGCTCTGCTTAGAACATAGAGATTATAATGCAGATTGGAGAATTATGCAAGAACATTCCACATCCAACAGGTGTAGATTGTATATAAGAATAAGCCTTACGTGAATTTGTAGACTCGAGGAAAACTTGTACTTTTGTAGAAATATAAGTTGATTAGGGAGATTGTTGATTAAAATTAAAATAAATGATAAGATTTCATGAAAGCCAGAGAGAAGTAACCCAATGAAAAAAACTTGGGCAGAGGCTTATCAGTATAAAAACTCTCTAACTAAAAGAAAAATGATTCCATGCTACCGGCCTTTATTATCAACCAATCAAGTGATTACATAGATTCTATCACTTGGATGCTTAGCTTATTTCTGCTACCATTTGTCAATCAATTGCACTCCTAGAAGTTCATTTTCTATGCAATGATTCTGGATGTATGGCATCCAATGCCCGGTCATCCCAAATATCTGTTAGTGACATGCCGATTCTGATAGAAGTATATAGCCAAAGGTCAAATGAAACCAAAACAAAGATGCATGAAGCTCAAAGAAACATATCCACAACTAATTGCAATAATCAGCTGTTCAGGGATAGAGATGAGTACCATCATATAAAGAGACACCAATAGCTGTGGCAGCAAATCCCACTGTGCTGAATGTGCAAATTGAATTCACCCATCTCAAAGAATGGATGTCTGGAAATTGTGACAAAAACAATTCAAACACTCCGAACAGAATGATGAATTCTTGCAATGTAAGATTACCGCTGTTGTGATAATGTTTGTAAATGGCCTGCAAAACAAGGATTGAAAAGATAATTACTAGTTATAGAAGATCATCTGTCAAATCCCTGAGAAAGCAAACATCCAAAGAACCATATGCTGCTCAAACTAACCTTGAGGCTGCTACCAGCAGCAATTTGTATAGCAATGTTGCTGCCTAAAGATGCCAGTTGCTGGAAGAAAGTAACTGCCCAATAACCTTTTGTTCCTTTATTCATCACCAAGATTCAATGCATCAGTGCATATGAGTGTGGCCACGCGTTTGGTATTAAGTTGCAAGAAAGACACACATGGAAAATGTAAGGCACCTGCTCAATGGATTTTTTATTTATTTGATATAACTCATTGACTCAAGAAGATTGTAACAAGCCTGGCGGGGTTGGTGGTGATTATATACACTTAACAGCATAGTTTTCCAGTGGCTTGAATTGAATGGGAAAAGGTGTTTAGTGTGGAGTGGGTGGTGAAGAATAATTTGCCTGAGGTTTACATTTAATAGGAATTAAAAAAGAAAGAAACATGAGGAGATTTTCTAATTGTAAAAGCTATTCCAACTTCCAAGATTTTTAAGATAGGTATTTTTCTTTTTTTTAAATCTAGAGGAATCCCCAACTGGACTGGTCTAGTACTCGTCTGATACAGGGTTGATTTCAATGGCTGCCACTATAATGATACAGGTTGATTTCAACTGCGGCCACTATAATTTCTAGGTGTCTATGTATACCTCTTATACTGGTAATGGCAAAAGTGAATCAGGAATTTGAACCTCTAACTTCCTCACATATAACACTTCATAGTCATGACCAATTAAACTATATCCCGGGGCTAGGTGCATTTCATTATTAACAGAGAAAGAAGTAAAAGGTGAAACAAACCACTGTAATTATTCCATACCAATCAATCATTGGGTTCTAATCTCTGTAAACCCTAAGGTAAGATCCCAATTTGCTTTTATAATTTAAAGAAAAAATCAAACCAAAAAGCAGAACCGTGTTGGATTAAACAGTGTGAGGAAGGAAGTACCAAAAATGCTCTGGGCAAGTTTCCTGTAAGTGGTATGCTGGACACCATTCCATTTCCACAAAGATGAAAGGAGAAAGCTGGAGTACCATGTGACCATCGTCCCAGTCACCAAACTCACAACTCCTACAGTAAAATCCCATTTAAATTAGAAGAAGCGCAAAAATGCTGGGGAAATAGTGGAGCTAGGGACATGAAATTATTAAGGTGTGATGGAGAACCTCCAGGCCAGCCTAAGGAGGCTATGGCGGATGGCAAGGGAGCATAGGCAGCCGGTGTAGCAATTGCTGTGGCCACATGGAACGCTGCATGCATCCAGCTCCCCTTAGGACCATCTGAAATCGAATTATTGAAGCCATCATCATCGATTTCCTCTCTTTTCTGCTTAATAATTCTACTTTCTTCAACACCAGCTTCAGCTGCAAGGGTGTCCATCTTCTTGCTTGGCACATGTACTTGATAAGTTTTGGGTTCTTGAACTTTCTCATGCCGCCAAGTTCATATAGAGTACATGTTCATATTCGTTCTTTACTAGAGAATTATTCAAAGTACTGATTGGACTGCAACTTGCAGCATAAATTCAAACAGATGCCTCATCTCTGCCCCAGTCATTGACACTCAGTAACTATGTGAAAATGACATGTCTCCTATTCGAAAATGGTTGAAATTTTCATTTAGCTGGCCTGGTCATGCGGTGGGGGTTGAGCTTTCAACTTCACTCACTACCAAGTGGCCGAGAATATTCTGTTGTTCATTGTTCAAATTTTGGTTTTACTTGGTTAAGTTTTTTTTTTTTGGGTAAGGATAAGTTTTTCTCGTGTAATTTTTTTGGTCTTTTATGTAATTTAAAATACTGAAAACATATTTATTAATGCGATTGTATTAATATTATTATAAATGTTTAATCGATGAAAATATATTTTATTTCTAAATTATTAAAAAAAAAATTACTTATCATATTATGTCAAAAAACTATATTAAACTATATGAAAACATATCATGGATGGGCTTCAGCTAGTAGTAGTTCTAAGAACTTATTTCCTTCTAAGCTTTAGCAACTGGCTTAAGAGAGAAAGCTATGCGCCTTCTCTACTGATTCAAAACTCTTAAGGCCATAGGGCTATCTCATTCGGCGGGTAAGTGTTTCAACCCAGTCAATAAAAATGACCAGCTACTTCCCATACGCCCCACTTTGCTTTCTCAAATTCACACTTAAAGGCCAGCTAGTTATATTTAGGAAAATATGTAGATGAACATAATCATTTTTCTAACCATGTTTGTCACCAATATTTTATTTTATAAAAATATTAGAAAATCAGAAAGGGTGGTTTAATGAGATGATTACTTATTCTTTTTAAACCGTGGTCACGGTGATATTACAAATAAATAAATATGATATTTAAATATAGTTACATAATACTTATAAAAATGTGAAAATAAAAATATATATTTTAATAAGAATTTATTTTTAATAATTTGATATTTTAATTTATAATAATTTTTTTACATCAAATTATAAATGACAAAAAGTACTATTTCTAATATAAATAGTTTTAGAGAATGTCATTAAATCAAAATTTAACACAACAAAACATTTTCATAAAATATGTTTTCATTATTTCTAATTCCAAAAATAACAGAGTCCATTAATAAACTTCTTTTGATCAATAAAACTTTAAAAACAAGCCATAATAATATATGTTTTTTTTTTAACCAGTCATGATAATATATGTTTTTTTTCAAAATTATATTTTAAAGCTTTTCAAAAAATTTGTAATGATTAACCAGATAAATTTGTAATAAGTAATTAGAATGTATTATTTTAACGGAATTATATATTTGACTAAAATAAATCTACACCAATTATATAAAATATAAAATTAAATGGTGTCAAATCCAAGTAATGTCCTATTTTATTGTTGTTTAGCCTACGTATTCTTTTCCAACAATTGCCACGAGGATCTGATAATTCAGTGGTGTATATTTTGTAGTATCATATTTATTTTCATAGGTTGCATGAATTAAATGTTTTTTTTTTAATATTGTATTTCTATTAATTATAAAATTAGGGAAAAATAAAAAATATATATTATAATAAAAATTTAGTTTTAATACTTTGACATTTTTAATCAAAAATGTTTTTTCCTTATAGGTTATAAAGGAAAAAATACTATTAACCAATGTAAATAGTTTTAGAAAATGTCATTGAATTGAGATTCAATTACACATGAACAAAATCTGGAAATGAAATTCCAATGAGATATATTTTATTTTCTCTAAATCTTAGAAACAACATAGTCTATCAATAAAACCTCATTTTATGGATAAAATTTTGAAAGATAAAACATGATAATGTATGTTTCTATTTCTATTTGATTTCTTTTAATTATATTTGAAAACTTTTCAAAAATTGTTGATGAGGATTAACCATCTTCATTTGTGATAAGTGATTGGAATGCCTTTATTATTTTAATAGACCTTATGTATATGGCTAAAATAAATCTATGCTAATTATACAAAATAGAAACCAATTAACATCACTATTCAACCACAATTTGTTCGAACCCAATAGTATCAGTGCTTTAGTTTTCCTTAAATTTTTAGATTTATCAAAGAATAACTTTGACTGATTACTGAAAGTTTGAGGGCCACCATATAACATCCAAATACAGAAGTAAATCCTAAACCGTACCTATTTTAAACTTTTTATGATTTACAAAACGAAATCCTAAACGTTATTTATTTAAACTTTTTTTTTTCTTTTATGCCACAAATTCCATAGTCCACTCAATTAGTGGACCATCCTTTTGACTTCACTGTTTCCATCACAACCAGATAGAGGGTTGGTCCTTGTCAACATCCCTAAACACAATTTCTGCGATTATCATCAGTTTAATCCATCAATATTTTAGTTAAATGCAATTCTATTTATGATCAATGTCTCAAAACAATGGGTGACTTTTTTCTTTTTCAATAACCTGATTTTACAATGGCTCTTAGTTCATTTCTTGGAATAACCAAATCACTTGGGATTGAATCAGGAAAACCCCAATTTGTTATATTATATTCATCAATTAATTGTATCAATCCATTGCGATAATGGATACATATTTTCACAAGGCGATAATGGATACCATGTTAAAAATATCATAATCAAATTTATTAAATAGACCTGAGCAGCTCATGGTGTGAAACACCACCTGGAGACTGCATCTGCAGAACACGCTCTATCCATTACAATAATTACATGATGAATATATAATTCACACACAATTAGGGAAGTTGAAACAACACCCTAGAAAATAGGAACAAACTCCTAATCTAAGGTTCGGTTTGAACCGTCACTCCATTAATACATTTCTTCATTAATCTCAGCACTCCCCCTTAATGGAGAAATGGATTCACATATATGCCTAACACTTCCTTAAACAACTCAAACTTGATTCTATCAAGAGGTTTGGTAAAAATATCAGCAACATTGTCACAACTATTACAATACTCAATATGGATTTCTTTTGACTCAACTTTCTCCCTAACAAAATGAAATTGTGTATCGATATGCTTTGTGTTCTTATGAAATACTGGATTATTTACAAGTTTTATGGAGCTGTGGTTGTCACATTTGATCATTGTTGCAACCTTCGGTTCTTCTCCAGCATCAAGGATAAGTCTCCTCAACCAAACTAATTCACATGTTGCTTCACACATAGCTTGATATTCAGCTTCAGCAGAAGATTAAGATATTGTGTTCTACTTTTTGTTGCTCCATGTAATGACCTCGGATCCAATGCTAAATGCATAGCCTGTTATGGATTGTCTTTCATCTACATTTCCAGCCCAATCAGAGTCTGAAAAACCTGTCAATCTAACATCACACGAATCGGTATAAACAATACCAAAATCTAAGGTTCCTTGGAGATACCTCAAAACACCTTTTGCTACAACCCAATGGCTCTTAAGGGGCTTTCACATAAATTGGCTCAATGCACTAACTGCATAAGCCAAATCTGGCCTAGTTGTAGTCAAGTAGATTAGACTCCCAACCAACTGTCTATACAAAGTCGCATCTGCCTCCTTAGATCCATCATCATTTTGAAGTTTTAAGTTTTGATGTAAAGGTATTGTTGCAGCTTTACATTGATCCATTCTGAACTTTTCCATAAGCTCCTAACATACTTACCTTGTGACATAAAAGTTTGTCCAGAATCCCTCCAAACTTCTAAAGCCAAATAGTAATGTAGCTCTCCAAGGTCTTTCATCTCAAAGACTTGTGACATCTGCCCCTTGATTTCTTTAATGAGATTATCAGCATTCCCTATAATGACTAGATCATCTACATATAAATAAATAAAAACAATCCTTTCCTCTTTATCAAACACGATATAAAGATTAGGGTCATTTTTTCTCCTTTATAACCATGCTGCAAGAAAAATGAATCAATTTTGTCATACCATGACCTGGGTGCCTGTTTTAGTCCATACAATAGTTTCTTCAACCTGCAAACTAAATGTTCTTCACCTTGTTTGACAAACCCCTCACGTTGCACTAAGTAGACTTCTTCTTTTAAGTCCCCATTTAAAAATGCATATTTAACATCTAGCTGGTGAATTATCGAATGGTGTTTGGTAGCTAAAGAAATTATCATTCTGATTGTGTTTAGTTTAACTACAGGGGAAAATGTTTCATCATAATCTATACCTTCTTGCTGCGAATACCCCTTTGCAACCAGCCTAGCTTTATATTTATCTATGCTCCCATCTGCTTTAAATGTAGGCTTATACAACCATTTGCATCCTATGGGTTGTTTTCCTTTAGGTAGTTTAACTATATCCCAAGGTCAAGATTGATTCATATTCCTCTTCCATAGTAGCCCTCCATTCACTATATTGACTGGCTTCTTTATAACTAGAGGGTTCAACAACATTCATCATACTAGTTATAAAAGCATTTTCCCTATATCTTGCTGGCACCTGAACCTTCCTACATGATCTCCTGAGTAGTGGGGTAGCTTCGAACCTTGTCTGATCATCATTTTTTGGACTTGGCTTGACAGCTACATCATCTTCTTTCCCTTCCTACTGCTGCTGCTCATTGTTGTCACTTGATTCATCACTTCATTCTTCCACCAACAAGGGCACATGCTATTCTTCATTAGCACTCTCATGGCTTCCATCATTAACTTGCTCATGGAACATTACATCTCTGCTTGCAAAACAATTATGAGTAGAGGGATTAAACAGTTTGTAAGCCTTAAATTATGTACAATACCCAACAAAAAAACATTTGATGGCCTTTGAATCCAGTTTCTTTCTATCTTCCTTTGGGACATGGGCAAAGGATTTACTACCAAAAAATCTCAAATGCTTAATTGCAGGCTTATAGCCAAATAAAGCTTCAAAAGGAGTTTTGAAATCTAAACTTCTTGTTGGACTCCTATTTTTTAGATATACTGCAGTATTAATCGCTTCAACCCAAAAACCATTAGAAAGATTCTTACCTTTTAACATACTGCGAGAACACTCCACGAGGGTTTTGTTCTTCCTCTCTACAACCCCATTTTGTTGAGGAGTGTGGGGTACTGTAAATTGCTGTTGTATCCCATGATCTTTGCAGTATTTGAGGACACAAGCTTTCTTGTACTGTCCCCCTTGATCCAAGCGAAGAATCATGATGCTTTTGCTTGTCTTCTTTTCAACCATACTTCTAAACTCCTTGAAGTATTCAAAAGTGTGGCTCTTCTTCCTGAGGAAATACACCCAAGTAAATCTAGTATAGTCATCAATAAACAATAAAAAATAGTATGCATTGCCTAACGACCTTGTCTATATAGGCCCACATAAATCCGTGTGTACCAACTCGAATATATCTCTCCTCCTTCTATCAGCATTCACATGGAATTCATCTTTGTGAAACGTTCCTAGTGCAAATGCATCACAATCAATATGAACATGTTTTAAAACAAAAAGACCTTCGACCATACCTCTTTTCTGTAATAGCATAGATCATTGAAGTTAATATGGTTGAACCTATGATTCCATAAGCCCACTGTAGTCATGGAAGATCATGTCAATGCTTGATGTGGTGTGCTTTTGACATTTAGCTTGTACAATCCTCCCACACGAATACATGATGCAATAGGATTCATACAATCCAATAGGTCTTTAATAACACAATATGATTTACAAAACTCTACCTTGAGATTCTGATCAGTTATTGTAGAGACAAAGATCAAATTCTTTTTATCCTGGGTACATAAATCACATTATGAATATGTCTAATATTTCCATCAAGCAAAACAATAGGAATATTACCATAACCTTTGATTTGGTACCCTCTATCATTGCCAAGATAGATGTTTGTTCCATTACTGGTTTCTTAGAAGTCTTCAAACCACTGTTTGTTCCGTGTCATGTGGATGGATGCACCTGAGTCCACAAACCAGGTATCTACTTCATCATCCTTACCTGAAAACGCAGAGTCATATATGAACAGTCTGAGGTTCCGACTCCGTTCCTCATCAACAAAATGACCTGCATGTTGTTTATGTCTCTTCCGACCTTCACCAAACTTCTTCTTCCTACAATATCTGGCTATATGCCTGGTTCTACCACAATAAAAACATTTGATCGCAGAGTCATTTCTATTGAAAGACATACCTTGAGGTGGGGGCATCTTTCTCTGTGGGGCTGCACTGCTATTCTATGCTACATTTGGCTTTACTATGAAGGGCTTCTTCTTCACCATTAAGGCTACATCTAAACTCTTAGGTTTATGAGTTAGCCGCCTTTCCTCCTCTTGCATGAGGATCCCTGTCAATTCTTCAAAAACAGGGGATTTTTCTCTTTCATTCAAGCCAATGATAAACATCTGATAATCATCATTCATACCATTCATGGTAATCATGACCAAATATGTATCTGACACAGCTTCATCGATGTCACGCAGCTTTTTCTTGAGCTCCTTGATCCGCAAAATAAAAGCTACAAATGTCTCATTCTCATTCATCTTGATGGAGAGAATCTTGCTCTTCAAGAACAAAAACCGGTTGGTGTTCTTGACCTCATAGAGATCCCTGAGCGTCTTCCATATTTCTAGTGCAATCTTGTAATCACAGATATGGGGAATAACATAATATTTGATTGACAATTTTAGGAGCATTATCACCTTAGTCTCCCTCTTGTCCCAGTCTTGGATTGTTGTTTTTGTTCCTCCTGCAGTTAGGTTCGGCTTCACCTCATCATTATTCACAATTGCCCATGCATTGTGTCCCTCAAGCAGGGTCTGCATCTTAAATTTCCAACCAAAATAATTGGATTCATCCAACTTGTTATTCTCATTGAGGTATGCTTCTGCTAACTGATTATTCATCTTGAATAATAAAAAACTTCAACACAACAAAAAAAACAACAACCCCGATATTCAAAACTAATGCAAATGCCAGATCCAATGAAAAATGAGCCCATATTCCATTTTTTAAGAGATCCCTTCAATTCCTTCTTAATAAAAAACACGCCCTTTATCAAATAATAAGCCCTTTTTTAATTAAAGAATTAAATTTAAAAGAACTTTTAATTTAAAAGACTTTAATTAAACTCTTAAGAAAATAAAATCCAAACCCATTTTATACTTGATCACCGTCCTTTCAGAACGCAACAACAATTATTTCTGCACCAGCCCAATCGTTGCCTTTCGCTCATGTAATGATCTGATATCACACTCATGCCCACCGTGGGGAGGAGGAGGAGAAACAAAAAAAAAAACTCTTTTCTCTGGTTGTGTAAGGGATCTCGACCTCTATTAGCAACGAAAAATAACAACCTCCTCAAACTTCATTAGATTCAGCAACAACAAATAGATTCAGACTCAATGACTTTGACTCTTTGCAGAGCTTGAGCCCACACACAACGTTCCTCAGCCTTCTCCATGGCAAACTCGTGGCAGTGGTATCTAGGATATCTCATAGGAAATGTCACCCTCCAGTCAAGAGATCTGAATGAACTCCAGGCAAGGGATCTCGACCTTCCCTTCCAATATCATCATGACTTCACCTTCGATCCACATGCTTCTCACGATAGCAGCACATATAATTCACGTCAATTAGAAACAATCACGGAGGTCACCACCGAGCTCCTTCAACACCTTGCCTCATAGAGCTCAAATCAGCAAGATTCAATTCATAAGTTTGTAGGCTCGTCCCTAAGCACCTTCACCTACTGATCGACAACGGCTCAGCCTCCCACTCGTCTCCACTACTATGGCAGCAATCCAAAATCTGTCAACGATCCAAAATGTTGGTGTAGCACAAAAAAAATTGTGCCCACCTCCTCGACAGTCCCGCAGCGATCCAAAAACGGATTCAACTCCAAATAAACCAAATCCACGATGCCCTCTGCTTATTCACCATCCTTCACCACCTCTTCACCAAAAACTTCCTCCTCTTCATGATCAACGTGATTCAAGAATGGTCCACTCGCACTGTTCTTGAAAATAAAAATTGCGTAAGGCCAGAACTAAATCAGCGCGACTATCGCGTTGAATTCCGCGCTAATCGCCCTCCAAACGCATTGGTCAAATTTCTGCCTCCACTCAGGGTTACAGGCCATCCTCAACCCTGTAGCTCTGATACCATGTTAAAAATATTAGAATCAAATTTATTAAATAAACGTGAGTAGCTCACAGGTATGAAACACCACCTAGAGACTGCCTCTGCAGAACACGCTCTGTCCATTACAATAATTACATGATGAATATATAAATCCCCCACAATTAGGGAAGTTGAAACAACACCCAAGAAAACATGAACAAACTCCTAATCTAAGGTTCGATTTGAATCATCACTCCCTTAAGACATTCTTCATTAATCTCAACAACCTCACAGACATCGGGAAAGCCACTATGTTTGCGAAAAAAAGTTGTGTAACGTTGTGATGGAAATTGCAACACAAGCACCTAGAAAAAGTGAGACTTTTTTCAACAGGTCAGAAGAGGATGATTCCATAGTCATTGGGTCATACATTGGAGGCTTGGCTGCTGCAACCCAGTTGGTAGTACAAGGGGCCATATTTCTGGTGTTAGAAAAATGAAAAATGTGGTATCCCTGGTAGGAATTCAAGGTTCTACAATATAAATGGCTATACATTTGATGTGGGATATTTGGTCATTTTTGGTTTCATTGATAAGGGACTATAAATTTAATCATAAATGCATTAGCAATAGCTTGTTGCAAAATGGAGTTATTACCTAATCTAATGGTTGTTTAATTACCATTTTCCTGATGCTCTTTTTGTTTGTGTTCATAGGAAATTTTAGGATTTCCTTGTTGAACTTACTCGTTATTTCCCACATGAAAAATATATTTTAAAATTTTTATGATTTTAAACCTAGGTTAAGAAGAGGAATGATATGATGCTGGTAAATCTAGTCCTGATCTTTTGCCATGATAAGTTCATTGCTAAAGAGCGAATATCTGTCACTCTTCATAAATGTGGGCCTCCCCCAGTTGAATGAGACTGCCTCTGTTCCCAACAAAACTTGATCTATAAGGCAAGGTCTTGTTAACATCATCTCATTGGAAGGCCATAAGAAATGATTCAACAACAAAACCTCTAAAAAACCTCGAACAAAGGATGTCACAAGAGTCAAACCATGGAATAAATTACACAAATGACTTATTAAAAACTATTTTAAATGCACAGTGTGAAAGAAATACAAATAACCTATAATGGGTAACAAACCCTCACCGAAATTCCAATTCAACCATAATACAACTGACCTACAACAAAATAAGAAGGGTGGTAATTGGGAGAAATAAATTGTACCATAGCCTCCAACAAAATAAAAAGGATCATGAATATAACCAACATGGTTATCTGGAATAAAACACAAGGTGGTCATACATGCAGGACCAAACTCAGAGTCAAATAGATTATCTTGAAGGAAGTTGATGCAGTTGAGAATGACTAAGTTATGAAGGAATTAAGCGTTGGAGCCATTATTGGCATTAATACCAAACATTGAGCCCAATCTATAAAGAAAACTCTGTGCACTGAGATAAATATACAAAGAAAACCCCACAGAGAAGAAAGAAAAGGAGAGATGGGAAAAACCCCAATTGGATGTGCACCAAGCCAAATATGCAAAGAAAACCTCGCAGAGAAGAAATTTAAGGAGATAAGGGTAAAATCCCCAATTGGGTTTGTAACTTACCTCATAAATCTACTCTAGACAAAGTTCAAACTCCCCCTATCAAATATATGTGTTGAATCATGGTCCATCACAAGGTATTAAACGATGTGGTTGTTTTGTCGTTTTTCTGAGAGTATGCAAAGTATATGTGTGAAGTGTATGCATAGTATATTTGTGAAGCATATGTAGAGTATATGTGTATCATGTTAAGTGTTTTTCATATGAAGAGGAGCATGTGTAGCCCCCTGTGATCGAGCTTGGGAGGCATGCCTGTTTTTTCAAAAAACAATAAATATCTTTCAGCTACTACTGACCACTTATGCCCTTTACAAATCTAAATTGCCATCCCTAAATGTGAAAATGAAAAGGGACCTTTTTTCTTCAATAATAAATTATGACAATTACATACTTTCCCACCGTATGATTTTTGTCTTAATTTTTTCTTTTGACTTAAATTAAGACAACTATATAATTGAGACAATTACCTACTTGAGCCTACTAATGTCTTTTTCCCTTTTGTCTTAATCCAGACATTTATAAAGTTAGCCTACGACGAAATTGAACTTCATCTTAAATAATCGTCTTAAAACATGCTTTGTGTAGTCGTGTTGTTACTTGATAGTGATGGAGGTGGATAAAAGTCAGTTGAGGAAGTGAATATACTCAATATTACTGTAAAGAAAATAAGATATTTGATTTTTCCAACATTAATGAAAATAAGATATTTGATTTGTCCAACATTAATCTTATAGGACAAATACTTACAAAAATAGGAACTTCGAGTAGGTTGTTATCCCTAAATTTATCTTGCAACCAGTTGGAAGGGCCAATACCTACATCTCTTAGTTTATCTACTTTGGAGCAATTTGACTTGCTCATGGATAATTTGAGTGGAGAGATTCCTGAAGATTTCTCTAAACCATATAGTTTGATTGTTTTAAATGTTTCATCGAATAACCCTTGTGGGGCCAATCACTGGAGGAACACAATTTTTCACATTCAGTGCAACATAATTTCAAAGGAATGAATGCTTATATGAGTGTCCTTTAGGTTCATGTAATGGAAAGGAAAACCTATGGAAAAAATCTCATAATAATAGTAACAGTGCGCATATTAAACTGGGATGGCTAGAGTGTCTAGATGGCAAGATGTCATTAATGGTATTAGGTATTGTATTTGGGATGGAATTTGGGGAGTTTGTGTGCTTATCTTTGGCAAGAGAGTCAAACAATGGGTGTTGGGTCTACCACCTAACAAACCACAGCTCTTTTATGGAGTATATCTATTCCCTACATAGAAATCCAAACAATGATTGTTAACTCTATTATGTGGTGAATTAAATTGTTGTGTAAATGCAAAGTGATATTAATGGTATAATAACTTGTCACATTTAAAAGTTTTAGTATGATCATTATCTATGATTACATTTTCAAATTAATCTTTAATTTTATTTATATCTCTTATTATTTTTTATGGCTTTGAATTAATTTCCAATCAAATGACATAAATATTATCTATATATATATATATCTATATATATATATATATAACTAATGCCTATATAATATATGTTCTATAATATTAAAAAAATTATTTTTATCACATTTTAATAATTAATATAATTAAAAAGATAAAAAGACAAATCTTTTAAACTTCGTTTTTATTAATTGACCTACCTCCCTTATTATGATATATGTTTAATAGAAAATGTTATATAAAAAATATTTGTGTATTTAAAATCATAATGAGGTAAAAGACTTTATTTTATTATTATTATTAATTATTATTTCCAGATTAAAAAAATTTAATTAAATTTATAATTTATTTTATTTTAAGGAGTGGATTTATATTGTGATTATTCTGAGCTAGAAGAATGTCCCATACCATTATAATTTTAAAAACTTAAAATATATCACTATAATTTAATTAAAAAACAATTAAATAAAAAATCATAATATTTATATATACATATTTTTATATATTTACTTAAAAAATAAGATTAATTATCAATCATTCAAAAAATATTCCAGTGACAATAAGAGCCATAACATTGATGATTCACCATGTTCTAGCTATAAACATGTAAGGCTCATATTTATATTTGTTTACCCAAAACTCATTCATTTTTTACTTCTGTTAGAGGTTAAGAAGGTGATATTTTATTTTTTATTTTTGCTGGAGGTTAAGAAGGAATGTGATATTTTAACTACTCTTAGTAAAATTGGAATTAAAATTATAGTCATTATTATTTATACAAAGAGATTAATCAAATTCAAAATTTTAATATAATTTTTAATAAAATATTTTTAATTACTATAACTATACATTGGGAATTAGATTATAGTTTTCATACTTCGTTATTATTTACCAAATTTATGAATAAAATTATTGTAGAAGAAGTACAACGATAGATAAGCAATTATGGGTCTTTCTTTCATTCCATCCTTCTTTTAAACACATCTTTTTAATAATAATTTAATTTTTAATATTTAGTAAAAACATTTAAAAACATTGCACTTCCATTCTAGTATAGTAGAACGTACATATGTAGATGTCCTATTAAAAGAAGATGAAATAAAATAAAATACAGTTATTTACTAAAATAAAACTAAGGTAAAATAGTCAACTTACCATTCCTATTTTTGTATTATGTAAACAATTGACTATGGTGAAAGTCCATGGTTTTTATCATGATATATTTCTATAATGTAGTCTATTTAAAGTCATAAAATTCCAATAAATTTTCCATAGATAAAAATAACCAAAGGTTAATTTGTTGTGCCAAATTTAAGATTTGAATCTTTTTGTGTGAGAGCTATATAAACACAATAAATTCACGAAGTGACTAGGGATCACCTAGGGATTAGGACCTTGACTTGTAAATTTCACATGTAGCTATTATTAGTAAAGATTAGAATTTCTTGTAGAACACCAAAATCGTGGTTTATACATTGGGCTATTTCATATGACTCATATTTTTTGAAATGCATTTTACATTTGTAACTTTATTATGCTACGATTAATTATATTTTGTATAAATAAAAATTTCTTATATTGGCAAGGCTTCTTTATAATTTTTTGATCACTGTATAAGTAAATATATGACCATATATTAACCTACCATTGAGATCCATTACATGGCCAATCTAAGTCCATGATCAATAACAACAGTAACGTGAGTGTCACTCTCTACCACACTGAATGGTGTTGGCTTGTTTGATGATTGGATAGGTAAAGATATGACCCAACATTGAGATCCATAACATGTTTCGTCAATCTAAGTCGATAATCAATAACAACAGTAACATGGCTATCACTGGTTACCACTCTAAATCACTGGATAGATAGAGATATGAAAATCAATATCAGGGGCTTCATAGGAGTATTTTGGATTGGAATTGGAACATGTTCGTGGCTTAGTACATGTGGAAATTTACCTCATGGTAATTTTATCATCTCAGATTTTCAGATTTAGGTGGCGCTCTTGACTATTCGACAAATCTAATATTAAATTTTATCTACATCTAAGTGACTATATATATATTCCATAATCTATATCACAGTGACCAAATAAATTTAAATAATTAAATAAACTTGCACATTTGCACAAATAAATAATAGAAGAGATATTCAACCCAACATTGAGATCAATTGCATGTCTTGCCACTCTAAATCCATGATCAATAACAAAAATAACATGACTCTCACTGGCTCACAACGCTAAATGGCATTGGCATATTTGATGACTGGATAGGTAGAGATAACAAAAATATCCATTCTTTCTCGATATGCCTTGAAATTTCTATATAAACACCCACGTGGAAATGAGAAAAATTTCTATAGATCCACTCTAGCTTGCGCATCTCCTTGTAGGGGATGCACATATTTGTATTGTTTGGGATATTACTAGGTCTGACAAATAGGGATCTAGGCATTTGGGGTGATTTTCGTTTTCTTTGGTCAAGCTATTTGTTTTATGTTTTTGCAAGGAAGTATAGGTTTTTTTCTGTCTTGTAAATAAGACACTCATATAATTTAAAATAGAAATTAGCATAATCACATTAATAAATGTGCTTGTTATATGTCCATAAGTAAGAAAACACATTTATTAATGTGATTGGATTTTTTTTTTTATATGTTCATAAGCAACACACACACACACACACAAAGTCATATTTTATTTTCAATTTTTTTAACAAAAATAGGTTACATTCTCTAACATTATTCATACTATGTTGGAGAAAGTCTATATTGAAGCACGATGTGTGAATAGAATAGGAAAAAACATTATTTACTGGAAAATGGAACAATCAACTTTAACCCTGTAATGTCCTATTGTTTGAGGATGTCGAGCAATCCAAAAGCACACACATAGTAGCATTTATTGATGGTATATTTGGCTTTAATTTTTTCCATTCCAATGCCTTAACAAGAATGTAGCATACATCAATAACTAGATTTTATGTACACTATAGTTACATCTGCCCTAGATTAGATTAAATATTCTAAGATCATAAGCAACACAACATAATTGCCTTCCTACATATGTTGCATTTCCAATTAGCTCAACACATGAAAGTCAATGACCTTTGTAACATAAAATCGTTTTGATTATACATATGCATGAATCTTATAAGCAATAGAGTAAAGGGCATTATTGTGTAGGGTTCTGATGTTTTCCAATATAAGTTTGCATCTACATGTTTCTGATCCTTCCACAAATGTGGACAAATGTAATAACCCATATAACTTGGTTCATTGTATCCAAAGCTCTACACCAAAAATATGAGTTTCTCAACGAATAATTTCTACTTCAATTTTGACTATGGCAGTAATTTTTCCAATCTCTATCTCTTTGGAACGAGTTGGAATCACCAAGGAAGACAACATGTTTAAAATAGGAGGGAGCTCTGAGCCATAATAATCGAGTGATTCCTTTAAATCTAAATAACAAGAATTTATGTTTAATTAAATTACTTAAATCGTCAACGTGTTTGCAAAATCAAACTACATTACACACATATTACAAATTAAAAAAATAGAGAGCGCTTAAAATTTGTTAGAAAACAAAATTGGAAACCAAACTCAAACGTATATTAAGAATTGATCTCAATGAATAATGTACATAGTGTACATATTAATACAACAAGAAAACTGTTGATTCGATTTCCGTTTTTTTGGATTCTAACCACTAATTATCATAACACACATTAACCCAACCTTAATCATGAGGATTAGCTGTCTAACATTCCCCCCTTAATCCAAAGAGATGTATCAAAGTCCAAGAATGAGAGCTAAAAATGAAAAAAAAAATCACTTCAGCCAAGAGCTCAATGTCTCTCAGAAATGGTTTTAAAGGATGACCATAAACCAATTTGGGAGAACTAAAGGTCTCAACCAACACCAACTCTAGAACCTTCATAGAAGTTATCAGAACACTAAAAAATGTGGTCTTAAGGTGAGCAGAAACTCTGGAGCTATCAATGTAGTTCCTCAAACGATTCTGAATCTAGAAGTGCTCATTCACAAACAACTTATTCCTAAAAAGATGAAGTCTCTCTGGCTACAATGACTCTAACTAGTACAAGTTGTGGCTCAGGCTCACTTCTGGATCTCTGAATCAAGATCGCTTGACAAATCTCTGAACCTGTAGTAGACCATCAACTCCCCCTTGTCAGATACAGGGTGAGAAGATGAAATATTCTTTATCACTGTAAGGTTGGTCAATACTCTCGAACATATCCTCTGGTATGAACTATAAAACTTCTTAGTTGTTTTAGAGCAATCCCAAGAAGCAATCCATCCAAAATTTAGTTTTTCTCTTGCAACAATCTTTTTTCTAGAACATTTGTTTGAATGGTGATTGTGTTGGAAATAATACTAAGAGGGGGG
>APFE030873906.1:0-13945 GCA_000404065.3 Pinus taeda
CTTCATCTTATCCACTCTTCACCTCACATCTAAAACACATTTTCCTACTCATGGGTCTATCTCATGTAGTAGGGACCCCTATATTAGGCTGCAATTTGCATCAAAAACTTGTGAGGATTTGCACCCAACCCATGATCATCCATCCTTAGTATGCTACAACATAACCTAAGGATGGAATTTGGAAGTTCTAAGACCCCCTAGAATCCTTGACCTATTTGTTATAGAAAAAGTGCATTTTTTAGCAAATTAGAGTTTAATGTTTCAAAGCTTTCTTTGAGTTCCAAGATTGTTTCCAATACACATTAGAGTAGATTGGATGTTGTTTTAAGTTTATGGAATTGGTTCACCTTCTTTTCCTATAAATAGAATATATTTACTTATTGTTATTTACTTCTTGTAAGAATGATCTCTCAGCAACTAGTTTTCCTTAAGTTGCTTTCACCTACATAGATCAACAAAGGGACATGCATGTTTTACACAATCCCTCTTAAGTTTTTATGAACCCTCATTTGAAAATTAAATTCAATATCCCTTAGGAGTTGCAACTTTAATACTAGGGTCATCACTTTTTGGCATCATTACGTGGGAGGTGTCAAAGTATGAACTGTTTGCTTCCCTAGTTGATTCACTTCCTTCATTTTTTGCAAAAGAAAAAACAAACTACATTAGCCTTTTCTTCTAGAAAACCACAAAGAAAAAAGTATATGTTTATTTCATTCCTTGTAGAATTAGGGATAAAACATAAATATTCTTACTGAAAACCCCAACTCCTACAAAGAACCAACTACTCATTATGGGCCTCCTAGACTATCTACAGAGGATATAGAGGCATTTTTAGGTGAGCTAGAAAATATTTATGAGGATCTTGTAAGAGGAGAAGAATCGCCATTACCAAGTCATACCATGACTATAAATAGGAAGCCTAAATTTTCTCTTATTGTGGAGGTAAATTGGGAAGCTAAAAAGAAATATATGAGTCCAACTACTCTCCGACATTTCCATGGAATCCCTACTTAAGACCTTGAAACATTCATGTTTGAACTTTTTTTCTATTTTTTATGACATGATTATACAAAAAGTTACTAGAAGGTCAAACTATTTCCTTCTACCCTTAAGGATGTAGCCCTTTGCAGTTTATGACCTTGGAAGGAGGAAACATTTCTTCATGGTTACAAATGCAATAAGAATTATTCAATAGATATAGGAGTTATTGTAGAGGAGACACAAGAGATGAAATATTCAATTGATCGAGGGAGTAGACGAATCCCTAGAATACTTTGAGGAAATATTCTAGCTAATTTATTGGAGGGCACCTAACTGCACTCTTGATCCAAATTCCTTGAAACTAGTGGATACCCTGAACATGTTGGCCAATGGAGATGTTTATGAGCTCAACTATGGAGACATGAAAATACAATTCAAACATATTTTTAGAGCTACTAGAAAATGAGGTAGAATTATCAACGGTTTGGTAAACCCCTCCTCCTCCACTTCAATCAATAAGAATGAAATAGGAGGTCGATTCAAATATTTAAGAACTCAGATCATACTCAACTTTGCTATGAAAATGGACATACTACACATTAAGAAACAATAAGTGGAAGTAGAAAGGGCATTGGCTATATTATGCCCTAGTTTAACTAAGAGACATACTAGGAATGAGTGCACCTTAGATTCCATAGAAATGTATTTTGTAGGTGTGAGGAAAGCAACGTAACTGAAAAACGTCCATCTTTTCCAAGTTTAAAAGTTGTGTACTAAGGAGTATAAGGAGGCATGGAGACGCTCTCCTCTGTCAACTAGAAGAGGCCAGAAGGCTCAATACCATATCAACAAGGTAAGAAATATCCCTCCTCTTTTAATACAAGTTATAGTGTACAATTTCAACCTTGGTATCCACTGACCACCTTACCTTGGTCTATGCCCACTACATGGTCATGTCCTCCCAAACATGGCATTCCTCCTTTTCATCCATACTAGAACCAACCTCCTCATTGAGGTAATCCATATTTAGGGTGGAGGAATTACCTAACCCAAGCACGTGCCTTAATGCCTCCTCGTGGTCAACCACAATGAACCCAAATTAATCCTCCAAAAAAACCACAAATTCCTTCTCAACCAAACCCAAACCCCAAAAATAAGTAGCCCTAACCATTCTATACTAGAGAGACATATTATCCATCCTATGGTGTATAAATTCATGAAGTTAACCTCAGGTATGGGAATATACTTCCAAATTCTCACCCAGCTTCTCCAAAAGAAAATATTGAAGAAGAGAAAGAAGATCCCACTCCTCAAGCCAACAAACCTCCCTGTCATGAAAGGTTGATCCATCTTAGAACACACATTAGAGAAGAAGATGAGCTTTTGGGACTGAAAAATTTGTGTGTCAATATTCCCCTCTTGCAATCCATCAAATATGTTCCCGCATACAACATATTTGTTGAAGAGGAATCTCTTAGGATGCCACAAAGGAGAAAAGGAGATGCCCCTATTATTAATGTCTTAGGAAAAATGGTTGATCTTATTCTTGGTAAGGTCATCATCCCAAATTATTTAGATCCTCGCATGTGAGTAGTATATATGTACATAAACGATATTGTAATCCCCAACACTATCATTGAATTTGGGTCTACAATACCATAGAGACTATGTTTAAGATTAATCTCCCATAATAGCATTAGAAGGCCTCATGCTCGAAATATGAAAATCACAAATGGTTAGTCTAAAAAATATATTTTATTATATCATCTTGCTCAACCCCTAATTGATCATGATCTTCCTATTTGGGTGAAAGACAAAGAAGAAGAAGAACTTTATCATTCATCTCCTTAAGCAATTTGTATGTTAGAAACCACCATTGGTAGTAAGAAATTAGATGAAGATAATATGATTGATAAATTTCTAGAAAATAAATATTGCGATACCATAAATATTAAGGGACTAAAAGAAGAATCTATTGCGAAAATTGGTTTCTCTCACTAAATTTCATGGGTAGATCTAATCACTATTAGTTTTGACTAACTCCACATGGAAAACATAGAAATAAAACCCTCGAAAACTATGAAAATCGACCCCTTTCTTTCAATTGATACAAAGAAAAGATGCTCACTTTTTTGAGGTAGAATATTGATGCCTTCGCATGGGAATACAAGGAAATTAAGGGAGTCCACCCCTATATATTCACTCATCATATATACATCAAACAAACAAGACCACAACCATTTTTACCAACCTCAAAGGGGAATGAACCCTACATTAAAAGATATTGTAAAAGAAGAATTTCAAAAAATATCAGATGCCTGATTTATCTATCCAATTTTTTATAGTGAAGGGGTATACCTTTTAGTAATTGTCTGTATGAAAAATGGAAAATGGAGAGTTTGTATTGATTACAAAGAACTCAATACATCCAAAAAAAAATCATCTTCCTTTTCCCTTTATTGACGAAGTTTTGGATTTTCTTGCACAATTTTTTGTTTTCATTTATGGATGGATTAATGTGGGTATAATCACATTCAAATCAGTCTTTAAGGTTATGATATGACAACTTGTGTATAATCAGATCCAAATCAGTCCTGAAGGTAAGGATATGACAGCTTGCACCTCACCAAGGGGAATTTTGGCCTACAATGTTCTTTCAGGTAATGCCCCTACTACCTTCAAAAGGGTTGTATTTAGCATTTTCTTTGACCTCGTACATGAATCAGTAAATATTTATATGGACGATTTCACACCTTATCGGGATTCTTTCTAAGAAGTTCTATCCAACTTGTGCAAAGTTTTGAAAGATGTATATATGTGAATCTCTCCTTTATCCCTCAAAAGTTACAATTTTTTTTATTAATGAAACAATTTTTTTAGGGAACATTCTCTTTAAGGAAGGAATTAGAGTTTACCCTAATAAAATAATCATCATTAGAAAGGTTCATGTTATAAAAAATAGAAATATATTAGGAGTTTTCTACGACTTGCTAGGTATTATAGAATATTCATTAAGGATTTGAGTAATATTGATTCACCTTCATTCTCTCTCATAACAAAATATTCGAAATTCTATTAGACAGATCTATGTCGAAGGAAATTTGAAGAGATCAAGGATAAATCACAACTACACTAGTCTTTTGAGGGCCAAATTTGGCCTCCACATATGCATACAAAAAAGAAGACGGGGTAGAACTAGGGTACCTTGAAGGTAAATTGCGTTATGACATATATTTCATTAGAAATAACTTGTCCAAAGGTGCGTTTAATTACATGATTACTAAAAATTAACTTTTAGTTGTTGCACTTTATTTAAATAAATTTAGTTGCTACATTACTACCTATCATGTTTTTTTACATATTGACGAAGAAATACTTAAGTAATTTATGAGTAATTGTACTATAAATGCTTGAATTATTAGATGGTTGCTGCTACTATAATAATTTGATCTAACCATTGTTGGAAAACGAGGGAAATAAAATTTTGTTTTGTATTTGACGAAGAAATAGTTAAATAATTTATGAATAATTGTAATATAACTACTTGAATCATTAGATGGTTACTACTGCTATAATAATTTGATCTAACCATTGTTGACAAACACAGGAAATAAAATTTTGTTGCATATTTTCTATCAAGGTTAAACTTGTCTGAAAAGGATGAAGAGCCAATGGATGACTAGTTTCTTGATGAGAACATTTTTACTGAATGACTATTGTCTCCACGGTTTTCTTACATAGAAATTTTTTGAGTTGTTATCTAATTTACCCCTCATTTACCTTCAAAGGAGAAAATCAAGATTGTTACAAAGAGTGCTTCTTATACTTGGAGTGAGGTTAACGTCTTCAAGTTAGGGCCTTATCAAATCTCGAGAATATGTGTGAGGGAATATGAAATCTATAAAATTTTCTCTACTTTTCATGATGTACCTTATTGGTGCCAAAATACATCATCCCTATGAAGATTTTCTTCCTGGTTATGAAATCTAAAGAGGGCCCATGAGAATTTATAGGTCCAAGTTCAAGCTACTAGAAAGGGAGCTATAATGAATGCAAAAAGAGGAGGAAAGCATGGGAAAAATCCTACATAGCCACACCAATAGGGTGCACTAGTAGGAAGGAAAAGACAATGGAAATAGAGAAAAGGTGGGTTGTTAGGAAACATAGAATGCCAATGAACTCAAAGATTGGCACAAACAGAAGTTGTGGGTGGGTAAATTTGATCACAGGAGCAAAGGACAATCAAAAGGCCCATGTCGCAATACATCACCAACATGCACTCCAGCTAGTGAAATAGTTTGAAGTATATATGTGGAATTTGGCCACTTACTTTGTATGTAATTAATCTATGTGAGAAATGAAAATAAAAATGAAAGATAATCTAATTGCTCCACTAATAGTGATTAGTAAATAAACCAGGAAATCTAAACTTACTGAAAGAAAAACAAAATTACAGAGGTGAACGCAATTCACTAAAGGTTACCAATCACATGAAAAAGGTGAAGTTACAGTGGTTTTTATACTTTTTGGAAAACATACAGGTTTTATGGTGCATAGATGTGGTTGTCTAAAAAAAGGTCATGAAAATACATGTATATATGAAATAAAGTTGCACGGTTGACAAAAATTCTATGAACAGTCAAGCTTATGGGGCAAAAATAGGTCCTATAGGTCCTGCAAACATTTTAGATAGATGATGACCACCCTGTGAGGTGATAATGCAGAGAGAGGGTCCTGCAAACACAACATTTGAGTAAATAAAATATAGTGGAGTCACCAATTCTGTAGCGATGTTGTTGTAGAAATGATGTGCCAAAAGAAACCTGCTTAGTAGTTGGTTGTCATGTGCACTAAAATATACAGTTTGGTTGTTCTTAGTGAAAAGCCAAAGATAAACAAAGAATTTCAAATGGAGAAAACAATGCATATACAAAAATAAACTAAAACAAAGAGATAAACACATAAATAATTCTAAGTGAAGCAAAAAATTCAACAAAATTATGGAAAATGGTCCTCTTTATTGATTGGTGGTGGTATAAGATGAATACAATATATGAATACTAAACACTTGAAAATAATTATTTGAGTTATGGTCCTAAAAAACCCTTAGCGAGAAGGTTCCTTTCCTCAATCTCTTTCCAAGCTTACCCTCTCTCAAAGATGTATGAAGAATATCTCAATGGTGGACTCTTCTTTCAGTAGGATGATGGATTGCTAAGTAGAAATATGATCAACACACTAATGCTTTTACTTCTTATGCTTAAACAATGCAATGTAGGATTTCTTTGAGAGAAATTTGGCCAACGAAACATTAACTTCCTTTTCGTTATCCCTATATTATATATATATATATATATATAAATATATATATATATATATATATAATATATATATAATATATGAATATCTCTTTCCCTCTCTTGGTTCATGAATGGAAATTATTATGAGTAATGATCAAAATCTCGATTAGGGCCCAAAATTTGCTCAAAAATGAAAGTGTCAAGAATAGCTCAAAAGCTAAAGGAATGCGTCCATCTCACCGATATAATCCCAATGCAACTCATTTCACTCAAAACAGATTTCGTATGAGGAAGTTAGAGCCCGTTGACAGTTTGAACAAACAACAAAAAACAAATTGCAGATACTGCTCAAGTGGCAAGTGACTATGCAGGTAATGTGGGCAAGTCAAAGAGGTCAACTCCCAATGAGGGCTTGCTAAGTGTCTCAGTGTTGTTGGTTTTTAGTTTGGTGATATGGTAGAATCTTATTGGTTTGTGGTGGGCCAATGAGAGGGTGCCATGTGGCAAGCCCGGAGGCCACCACATGTCCCTCCCACTGGTCAAAGGTCAACAATGTGTTTTGGGAAATTTTTTGATGGAATTCGGGGTTGAACCCACTACCTCCCATGAATTAACAACATGAATTATCAATTGTGCTACACATTACATCTTGTCATATGATGGAATGTGCATATTGTTAAAGGTTAAGCGTTGAAGGTTAGGGGTTAACCACTAGCAGTTAATACTAAATGCACATGTGACCACTACAACACTTAACCATAGTGGTTTACCATAAATTGTGATTAGAACTAATTAACTGCACTTAAGAACTAATTAAACTCTCTTTGCAGTTGGTAGATTCGCCAAATCCGTAACCACCCCCAAACTTAGCAGGATTCACTAAAGTTTTTGAGATTTGGAGGAGATTCCTACGGAAAAATTGAAAATACCATAACTTGATGGGATTTAGACCAATTTTGAAAACTTAATAGTCAATTTCGGATGATTTGTAGGTTCTTAAGACAACGAAACATGTTTCAGGGGCAATTGGGAACTTCTACAGGTGATTTTTCCACAGGGGATTTCAGGGAATTCTAGGGCCACTAGGGAAGGAGGTCATGCCCAGATCAGCCAGAGTCAGTTTTGAGAGGTCTAATAGCCATTTTCGTCATTTTTAGGTCCTATGAACCCAATGGCATAGTCTGCAAAGCTATTGGAGTTGAGTAGAAGCTTGTAATCAGACATTGACCAATAATTCCAAAGAGGGCCTAGCCAATGAAAGAGGTCCTAGGAGATGTAGCCCAGTATTGGAGGGTGAGTTCCTTGATCAGATTTGTCTTATGATTTTGTTGTGTATATTTATCTACATTTCATTTTCTGTCCAAATTATTTAAGTAGCTAATTAACTCATAATTTGCTCACACATGACAAATAAACGACATATAACTTGACACATAAATCTCTTGCATAACTGGGTAAATGCGAGGATCCTAAAAAAAAATTAATTGATGAGGGAGCTTGCATAACATTAAGAAGTTTTCCAAATATTTTAAATTAGGTTGGTATCATAGGACTTGTTAGCTCATTTGAACCCTGAGATTGTTTGCCAAGTTTAGCTAGAGAATTGGCTATTGGTTTTGAAATTGTGCAAGGACTATTTAACTGTGTGCATGTTTTTGTGTACAAGCTCAAGCAAGGAGAATTTCAATATTGAGAACTTGGTTCTCAAATAAAAATAAAGAATCTTTTAAATCTTTGTGAATTGTTTTGAAGCTCTTTAATTCATTACACATGATGGTAGCTTCAACAACTGATGTTTCTAATTTCTCTTCCTTAGCAAGATTCTTTGATGAAGAGATGTTGCACGAGATTTTCATCATGAGAGATATGGTGCAAGAGATGATTGAAGATAGGAAGGGGAACATTATACTTTAAGAGAAATTGATGGAAATGAAGGAGGAGAAGCAAGAGTTTCTCGAAAAGATGCATGAGATGGGAATCTTACTCTATGATGCCAAGGAAACACTAACTAAGCATGTACATGAACATGAAGTATGCAATTCAAGTTTATCTTTAGTTTTCTCTCAAAATTAATGTTTTTGTTCTTTTGAAAGACACACTAGAGGAATAAGGTCCAAATTGTTCATGAATATGGGCTATGAAGATAGAGGGTTAGGCAAACATGCACAAATCATAGTTGGGCCAATTGTTGTTGAGGAGAGGCCTAGGTATTTAGGTCTTGGTTACAGAAAAGATGATCGAGAATGCTCCAAAGCCAAGGAGGCTCATGAAGAGGTTCCAAGAGTGAATTTCATTATATGTTCATTGCCTCAAGCTTGTAAAGTTTTTGTTCATGAGAAATGAAAATGTTTTATACCCACTTTGCAAGAAAATGCTCATAAGCATTCAAACAATGGTTTCAATGCACAAGAGGATGTTGAAATCTCTGAGATTATTAACACCATTGTTGGATTTTTGAAGATAGCCACTACCTCATCAAATTCACCTTCTCAAGAAGTTGAAAAGGTGAATGTGCAAGGTGTAAATATGCCTTTAATCAAGTTTTTTTTTATTACTATAAACATGGTAAATCTTCACATAAGAATTGGAGAGAATTTACATCTTCTTTTTGTGGTTTGAATAACCATAATGTTTCAATATGTTGGAAGAAAATGGCCACATACAAGAAACTTTGAAAGAAAAAGATACAGAAAGACAAAGGTCCATTGGATAAGGCAACCCATGTTGAAAACAAGATGCAACTATTTCTCACTCATTTCCATAAGCAAGGTCATCTCATAGACAAATGTTGGACTTTGCATCCAAAAACTTATCCACGACATTTGAAGAAGGTGGAGAGAGGCTTTGGCAAGAATGGAAAAGGATATTCCATAATTTATGTGGGCAAGATGATTCACAAGATGATGTGCAACTACAAGAATCAACATTGAAATGGTTTGGTAAGAGGCGGTTTGATTTCTTATCCAAATAAGGCTTTCATTTATTTTGTTGATAGATGCAATTCTTTGCCTTAAAAATGCATTTCTTTGCCTTATGAATGCATTAATTTTCTATTGAAAGTATGTCACAACTTGTATGATGCAAAATGTTGAAAGTGGAGTTCTGTTTGACTCACTTTAATGCATCAAAGAAGGCAATTTGTGGTTACAAGTTTGTATGTCAATGCATTTCTTTTGAAACCATTCTTTTTGTTGCATAATTTCACCATGAAGGTGTGTGAAAGTTGAGTATGTTACTCACTTCATTTGCATCAAATTTGTCAATTCTTGATGTTCCATAATTTCACTAAGAAGGTGTGTGAAATTTGGGTAAGTTAATCAATTCATTTGCAACAAATTTGTCATTTCAGCTCTTATGTACCCATACATGTTATTGCTTATTGTACTTGTATTTTTACTTGAGGGAGAGTTGAAGAATTGTACACATGCATGAGAGTTTTTGTGTGTGAACAATGAAACTACCAACATGCATGAGTGACTGAATTGTATTGGTTGATTTCTTTGTTAACATGTATGATTGACAACTTGAGAATTTTCATTGTGCTTGAACATGCATGAGTGATTGACCTATCTTGGTCGATTGCTTTGTTACATGTATGTTGTCAACATGAGAATGTCGACCATTTGCACATGCATGAATGTCGACTTGTCTTGATTGTTGTCACATGTGTGTCATATCGACTTGGAAGAGTTCATTTTGTCTACAAAGATGAAAGGGAGATGTTGATGGATTATTCCATGAGAATGTGAAATTATTGTTCTTTATGCAAAGAATTGTCAAGTTGTTGTACATGTATTTGCTTGACTTGAAAGTTAGTTGTATGAAGAAGCATGCCTTGTCGACTTATGTTTAGTTGATGATGTTTTTTTGATTTTGTGAGTTGATATTTTGTACACCAAGATGCAATAGTACATGATGATGTTACATATTATGACAATTGTTGCTTTCAAGGAGCAAAAGAAGAGGTTGTCGATTTGAATTTCTTCCATAATGTGTTTTTCCATTTAATGGTGTTTCTTGTGACAAGATGTAGCAGGAGTATCGAAGGTCCATTCTTGAGCAAGATGCTCATGCTTAGCCTTCATTCTTAGATCAAAACATGAGTACCATGTTGAACTAGAGGATGATAGATGCAAGAAGCGATAGTGGACAAGATGCCAAAAAGTTTGCATCCATGGAAGACTGTTATTTTGTGTTGATGCCAAGAAGAGAAATATATGGCAAATGCATTCTTCCAAATGTGGAATTTGCAACCATAGAGGGAAAAGAATGGTCATTTATTTTCTTATTGGAACTCATTAGTGGTTATGGTTTGTAGTGCTAATTGATGATAACTATTGATGATGTCTGCTCTCTTTGTTGTTGTTTGTCAATGATGTCTCTATGATTAGTATCTAATAATGTTGATTAGGTTGATTATGAATTAGAATATTGATTGATGTGCAGTGTGGTGATTTGTGATATGTTTACTGATCTATGGTTGGTTTAGTATTTGGTTCAATGAGTCATTCAGTATTACAGTGAGCTAAATGATTGAGTGTTTAGTATTCTAAGGTCTGTATGTAGGTTTTATGTAAAGGAAGCTCTCATATACACAAATTCTATTAAGAACAGTCATGCATATATTTTGAAGCTCATTTATTCTAGTTGGGTTCTAGATTCATTCACTTGATTCTTGACAAATTTAGTTGATTTATATATATTTAGTGGTTCATATTCTTGTTTCAATATTTTAGTTAGGATATTTTTTTGGGGTTATTGCTTCTGTGGGTCTAGTATGAAATTTTGATGAAAATATGCCTATAGGTTATCTGACGATTGTTTGTCAGGTGGATCGAGTATGAAACATTCTGAAAATTGGTCAACAACATGATGATAGTTGTTGTCTTTAGTAAGGGGTAGGAGCTTCCTTCTCGTAGGAGTTGGTAAATGCGATTAGGGGGATATATCTCCCTTCTAGTGGGTGTTGGAGAACAGGTGGAGGTTATATTATCACATTTTTTAGTTTGAATTTTTTTAAAAGCACTGACAATGGGAGTGTGAAGGTGAATTTGTAATAAATGGGGTTAAAGTGCTAAGAATGAGAGTGTCAATGCATAATTCTAAAAGTGCTTAGTTAAAACTCTATTTTTTCCTATAAGAGGCAGTAAATTTAGGCACGGTTTTAGATCAACTAGAAACTAATTTTTGAAATATGAAAGAGGATTTTGTTGAAAAAAATTCCATTAACAAAGATCTCTCTCAGGTTTTACACGGGTGTCAAGGTTTGAAATATTCCAAGGGATCATTGAAGCCTATTTTTTGAGGATTTTGTAATCTTGTTTTAGGAATTGTTTTAAAAATTAGATTTCAAACAAATGAGAATGAATTTTTCAAAACAAATAGATGTTTTTGTCCACGAATGACCCATTTAAAAACACCTCTCTCAATTTTCTAGTAGATATAATGGTTTTGGAGTTGCAAAGGGATCACTCGAACCTATATTTCACGATTTCGTGAGGAAAAAGCTCATGGACAATTGTTGACTTGGATGCCATCTCATCAAATTGGATTTGTTGATCCTTATCCCCAAGCATGACTCCTAAAAAACATGATTTTTAGATGCAGATAGGCTTGGAAAGATGTTTATGCGCATGTATTTGAGAGATACACTTTATCTGTTTTATTTTTAGCAATTTTTAATTAAGACTATTATAGAAACTTCTTTTTTTGAAATTTGGTACCGGAGGACAGGTGGGTCCCTTAGGCTTTGATCTTTGGCCTAGGGAAAAGTGTCCAAAAGATTTTAATTTTTCTCCTAAAGTGACTTTATAATTTTTATAAAAGTTAAAATCTAATTTAAAAGTGACTTTAAGTGATAAAGTTACTAAGTCTAATTTTAAAGTGACTTTTATAAAGTCAATGAAAAATTAGAAAGGAAAAAGTGACTTTGGAAATAAATGACTAAGTGGGTCTTTATTAAAGTGGGTGAATTAAAAAATAGAAAGTGAGATTTAAATGTGCATTAATCTCAGCCATTGATCTAAATCTATTTCAGCCATTGGATTTAGAGATCACCCAAAAGTCACTTGGATCACCCAAAAGTCACTTGGAGTTATATTAAAGGAGGAAAAGGAGGAAAAGATCATTCATTTCTTTCATGAGCAGATTGGGAGAAGGAGAGCAAGAGAGCAAGGGAGATTTCTGGACAAGAAGGAGAAAGAGGCAGCAGTTTGGCACACATACCAGGCAGCTCTTCAGCAAAATCAGAACAGCAGAAAGACAAGCAGAACAACAACAAGAACAAGCAGAAAAAGCTGATTTTTTTGCTGAAAACTGAGAAAAACTGATTTTTAGGCACGAATATCGAGGAACTGATTTTCGGCACAAAATTCGAGGTCTGTCTGCACATCCGTACGTCTGTATAGTCCGTACATCCGTACGGTCCATACCGCGCGTACAGCAAAGTTTCCAGGTGGTCTGTTGGGATGAAAACATATAAGTTTGCTTGCTGGAAAAATTATTTTGCTGTAATTTTTGCTGAAATTTTCTTGCTATAAAAAGGCTTTTTTCATAAATAAAGAAGAGCTCTAAAACTGGTTTTCCCCAAGAGTTGTAGGGGGTTTTTCTAGGGTCACGTTGACCAAAAATATCAGTGTTTTAATGTGTTTTAATGGCTTTTTATTATTGCTGATTTTTATTTCTGCAATTTCCAGCATTCTGTAAATTTTCCAGAATTTGTGTTTTCAGCAAATTTATTTTTTCAGCATTGTTGAATGTATGGTTATGGGAAAGGGCATTCAACTACATGAGAGAAATAGGGAGAAACTGAAAACCGAGGTGGGAAAACAGAATTTTTTACATGGTATCAGAGGTTGAGTGCTGAAGGGCAGTTTGGGACAGCAAAAGAGAAAAATTACAACTGCTGATTTTTCACTCAGAAAATTCCAGCAAGCTGATTTTTCATAAACAATAGGTTTTATCTTTACTACAACAGTGCTATTTTTCAGTTTTAGGACAGCAGAATGTCATTGGGATTGAGGGTGGAGGATAGGTTGGATGGGCATACAAATTACAACGTTTGGAAGGAGAGAATGCAGAGTATCTTTGAGGAGGCAGAAATCTGGGATATCATGGTGCATACCACACAGAACCCTGTTGTTGTGCCTACTGATGCTACTCAGTTGGCTGCTTATCATAAAAAGAACAACAAGGGTAAGACACTGATTCTAGACGGAATCAAAGACCATTGCATTCCTCATGTGAGAGGAAAGAGCAATGCCCATGAGATGTGGACAGCATTGTCCAATCTCTAAGAGTACCAATGAGAACCGGAAAATGGTTCTGAAGGAAAAACTGAAAAACATTAAGATGGGCAATGATAGTGCAGTTGGATATCTCACTAAAATTACTAATGTGAGAGATGAGTTGGCAGCAATTGGAGAGGCCATTCCACCCACTAGGTTGGTGCGGATTGCGGTAAATGGCCTCCCCCGTTCATGGATGAACTTTGCTGATGGGGTTTGTGCACATGAGACCCTTCCCACATGGGAGAGGTTTTGGGATGATTGCATTCAGACAGAGATAAGGAAAGGTCAGCTTGGGGCAGCCAAGCCAGTTGAGCAGGATGAGGATGTAGCACTGATGGCAGGAGGCAAGAAAGGCAAAGGGAAGAAGCAGGC
>APFE030873913.1:0-55182 GCA_000404065.3 Pinus taeda
AAATATAAATGCAAATTTGGATGCTCAAAATGATGTAACATTTGATGCAAGAAATGGTGTTAAAAACGACGCAAAATTGGATGCAACAAATGATGCAAAATATGGTGCAAAATGAGATGGGAGAAATGGAGACAAACCAAACGTAAATGTAGACGTAAAAAATGGTTCAAAAAAATATGCAAAAATGGGCAAAAAAATGGATGCAAAATTTGGTGCTAAATCAAATTCAACACATGGTGCAAAGATAGGCACCAAATCTGGTGCAAAAATAGAAGCAAAAACTAGTGTAAGACTAGATACAAAACCGGGCATAAGACAAGATGCAAAAACTGACACATAATGGATGCAGAAAAAGACGTTAAATTGGAAGAAAAATACAGTGTAAAATTGATGCAAATGATGGCACAAAAATGGAAGCAAAGAATGACACGATATAGGAAGGAAAATACAGTGAAAAATAGATGCAAAAAATGACACAAAACTAGAAGTAAAATCTGTCATAAAATAAGATGCAAATCTTGGTTCCAAATTTGACGCAAAAAATGATGCCTAGTTTGGTGCAAAAAATGATGCAAAATCTAGCGCGAAAAATGATGCAAAATCAGACGCAAAAAAGGACACTTTAAAAATTGTACAATAGAGCCAGATTTAGCGCCAGGTTGCTCATCACAATTACAAAAAAAATGCACTAAAATTTGGCGCTAAATCTGGCGCAAATTGCTGGTTTTGTTGTAGTGCAGTGAGCATTTGTTCAAATGAGTAGAGTAGATCTAGTAGACAGTAGAATAGTGCACTGCGGACCTTCACACGACATAGGCACAGTTACAGGGTCTCCATGCCAAGATCACCATACTAGCAGAGTGACTCGGGATGAGTCACAATGATTGTGTTGGGGCCCTATTGGGCATGGGATCCCTTACAACATGATTTTGGGGCTCAAAGCCCATGTTTTGGTCAAGTATATTGTAAGACTCCACAAATTGTGGGCACAGAGCGCGAATTCTAGGATGAGTCATAGGGATGTTCACCCTAAAATATTGTAATTTAATGTGAAGTTGTATTGGCCTACCCATGGTCTGTGGACCATGGGATTGTATAAATAGAGCGAGGCTTTAAGTGTAAAGAGAAGTAATAGATAGAGATGTGAAGGCATAGTTAGAGCGTAGAGTTAAATCTGAAGTGTACTGGGTCATAGTAGTAGTAGGAGGCTTAGGAAATTGAGTGCGCAGAGGCCTAGTAGATTTGACAACTGAGTGCGCAGACCCTTGCAGTTGAGTGCGCATGGTGGAGTCAGATCTGTAATTGGGATTGAAAGTTAATAGAAAGAAGTTTACTCTCTGCATTTATTCTTGGATCCATATTTTGGTGTTATTAATTACTTTTACTCTTTTTATTTACTATGCAAAATTGATAAATACTTGTATGAATATTTATATATGAAAATATTCTAAGCAATCAGTTAACGGGGCCTACTTAAGGAAGACTTGGGTAAATAAAATGGGTCACACTGCAGTTAGAACTACGCGAAGGTAGTATCGTAGGGCACAGGGTGCGCACTGGTGCACGTATCATAGTAAGTGCGAAGGTTGGACCGCGTGCTAATCACCTCAAATCAGACATCCCCAGGGTGTGAAAACTTACTTCTAGCACCCTCCCATACTACTCCAGGTGAGAGCTCAGTCCGCACTCCACGAACTATTGCTAAAAGGTCATGTAGTATCAGTGTTTTCTTGGCTAAATCACTTCTGAACATGGTTCAGGCCCCACTAAGCCAACACGAACTAAGGCTTCGAGAATAGAAGCTTAACCCACAACTTTTACTGGGCTTATGAGCATTTGTCCAAGCAAGGTTCCACAATTAGTAGCTCAACCCACCAAGGGCTCTAGACCAATTGTCCAACCAAGGTTGTGGGACTAGTAACTAAACCCAAGCTGTTATGGGGCTCAAAATAATTTGTCCATCTAAGGATATAGGACTTGTAACTCAACCCAAGTCACTACAAGGTTCCAAAGTGTTTTTCCAACCAAGGGTCTAGGAACTAGTAACTCAACCTAAGATAAGGAAACATGAAGACTAACCAAAAAAACAAATAAATAAACCCACAACACCATGGCTATCTAGGAAATGGCAACGCTTGGAATATCCATTATCAATCTAGGCAATCCTCCATGCTAGTGACAAATCATAACCAAGAAACCACATGCATGTGCCATGCATGCCGAAACTAGTGAGGAAGCATACATGCAACTCGGTACCTACAAGAAAATTTGATGTAGTTGCTGATCCTGATGCCTTCTTTTGCTTTCCTACTCTTCGTTTAGCTTCTATTGTAGCGGCTACAATAGTCCCCAAAATTTTGGCCAACATCCAATTTCAGAGCCTCTTTGAGAATTTTACCTGAAGACTACACGCACTCATGTTCACTCTATGAGCTCGTGTGAGTCTTTGCTCCCACCTTGCTTGATCATTCCACCGACAACTTTTGCATGTTGATCTCAATGTGATGCTTGTAACCATGTTCTGGTCATACACAAGGTCTTCACTTTGTGTGTACTTGTTGTGTTCACTATGTAAACACCCATCGCGCTCACACACTCAGTCATATACAATATCACACAAATGCCATCACGATCATCCAATAATCAATCAGAAGCGTCACACTTGTTGCTAACACCGTCGGTCAGTAATGTTGAGGATATGTGTTTGGATGGTTTGAGTCATCTCGACATCAAGTCATGTGAGTGTGTGTTTTCAAGATCATGTATGCACCTTTTCACTCCTTAACACACTTTGTCATTTTGCTAAAGTTATGATGACTGGATTCCCCTCTGACATTCAGGCCTTCACCTCGCCATTGACTGGATCGACTGTCACCTAGAACAATGCAGAAGAACCATGCAAGCCATTTCAATTTGTGTTGCCCATAATCAGATCAATCAACCTTCATGCTCATCAACCGAAGAGTTTGACTCGGTGGTCAACCCTCGACTGAATCCCCTTAGAATTTGTGCAGAGGCTATAGACCTTTCCCACTCCACTGACTGAAAAAATTGCACTGATAGTCTAGATAAACACTAGGTGCCTATCCCTATCTCCCTCAAAACATTACGCAGTTTTTCCATCCAGCCCACTAGTCAACCGACTGACTTCTCACCCAAAAAGCTACACAGTTTTAATGAGCAAGCCCTCTACTACCTAGTAGTTTGCTCAACTCATAAACTAAACAAAGGTGATCAGCAGGCCAACCTCCCAACAACAATGCAGTTTTCCCTTCCAACAACTCCCAATAGCTCACTGCCAATTCCCTCCAGGAACTGCACAGTTTTTGTAACAAAGCCCCAACAATTGATTGCCAGTTCCCTCTAAGAATTGCAAATTTTTGTTGCCAATGTTCTATTAGTTGACTACTAGTTCCCTGGAATAATTACGTAGTTTTGGTTTCCAGGCTCTTGCTCCCCGCTCCTTCCGAAAATTGCTCATATTTTTTCTACCCAACCTTCCCATAACCCAGGATGCTCCTCTAAAAAATTGTGTATTTTTGTCCTCCAGATCAGCGAGACCCCATGGAGAGTCACTATCGATCTAGATTGCCCATCTCCATCACCCAGTGACTTCTTCATAGTTTTTAGCAGTAGTCCCCAAAGCCTCCATCCGAGCTCACAAATTTCAAATTTGTCTCCTCTACCGGTCACTTGCATCCGAAATGATCATGCATCATGGTAGACTAGGAGGTTTATGGATTTGATGTCATCTCATCATGAGTGACTGTAGATACAGGTACATAAAAAAACATTACACGCCAACAAATGGGATGAAAAAAGGGAGTACATATAGAAGGACATGTTCACCAACAGACGAACATGCAAGGATGTGTTCGCACACAGACGGGCAGATGAGTGAACATGCAAGATTTGTTAACGGATGGAAGAACATGCACTTTTCACGAAAAAATGAATCTGTCAAGCATGATAACATGCAATCAAGGAGAAACGTCTGAATGCAACATCAAGTGAACCAAACAACCATTGAAGACTCCGCGCAATTTTCCATGCTGAGGTGAAGCTGTGATAGACCATGGGGACATCCATCACCCACCAACACCGCAAGTCAACATGCAAACTGGTAGCAACACGAATATAACAACACTGTCATGTAGAGTCTTTTCATGAGTCATGTCATCCACATCTCTACTATGGGCCATACTGTCAATAAATGTAATGTAATTTGGAAGTCCAAGAGACCCACTTGTCATATGAAGAGTCATGTAAAGTTGAAAGGTCGTTGAATGCAAATAGTCATGAGGGAATTCTAACAACCACAAGGGTCAGTTTAACCCTTGGTTATAAATACCACCTCATTTGTACATGCAACGAAATTTTCACCTAGGCTTGTCCCATATAGCCTTGAGAGTTTGTATTCTTCTCTTTGAGGAGTAAGTAGCGACTTCAATACCCCACCCATGGGGTAGGTGATGTATGGTGTAATGATGTGTCCATGAACTTTCTCTTAATTCAGAAGCCCGCTAACAAGCCAACATGTTTTCACACATGTATTGTAACTATTGTAAGACTAATCTTGAACACTTGTAATGCATGTTTCTTTAACCTGTGTTTACCACTTGAACTCATTTAATTGTTGTAATACATATATATTAATGGAAATGTGTTTTATGAATTGTTAATGTTGTCCTATCCATGTTGGTTACCTCCTTGAACATTAGATAGACCTTTCATGTAAAATTTCTATAACAACCGTTGTGCTCACGTAGACTCCTCCGCTATGTGTTGTACATGTTATCCTTCCTTGTGTGTTGTGACTGTCGCATCTATGTGGACTACTCTTCCAGAAGCTGTGCACATCTTGTTGTTTTGTGTGTTCCTAATAGAGTTAGGGCTTCCTCCCAACTGACATGGGACTCACTCCCACCTCTCCCTCTATAGTGAAAGAACCATTGACATAAGTGAAACTAGAAATCATTAGGCACGCAAACCTCACTACGTGAAGACAAAGCAGATGACTGTCATGTGTTGAAAAGCAAGAGATGAGGAAAATATTTAAGATAATGGTGATAGGGCCATAATGCTGGATGGGACTCCGACACCAAATGGAGTGAGGTCTAGTTGGGACTTCATACCTGGGTGATCCTCTGAATTTTGGCGGGTCCAACACCATCAACATTTCTGGTGCTAGAAGGAGGGCCTCTAGTGTGTATGGTGTAGCTTCCTGTCACACTCACTCGTCAAGCATCTAGTCAAGGCAGTAACTCACACTCCCTCTCACCTACCCATGAATCTGCAATTGGTTACTTCTCACCTCCTAGGATTGAATATGAAATTCCATATCATCACCTTCACTTTGTTTGTCCCATCACCTGCCAGTTTGTGAAAGCAGTCAAACTGATCCCAAGCATATAACACATTCCATATGCATTAAGGAAGTCAAAATCCACTCCCACAGGTGTTGTTGTACTTTTGTTGGAACAAGAAATTCTTGCCACACTTGAAGGTATAGCAGAATCTATTGAAGACGAAGAGGAACCTATGATCCTCCGACAAGAGGAACATGTAACCCTTCTGATCTTAGGATCAGACTCGTTTATAGGAGGTGGAGGTAGAGGCAACAAATAGATTTAGAGATGGAACCATCACATGCAAAAGGACAGGAGGTGGATGAAGAAGAAGAAGAGATGACTGACAAAAATATTAAATGGATGACTCAAGGACCATTGGCTCTTCCAAGTGCTTTGCATAAGATGCCAAAGCAAGCAGAGAGAATGAACATTGAGTTCAACTCTAACAGCAAAGTGAAGGAAGAAGATGATTTGGAGAACTTCTACCTACAATTGTAGACCCTTGAGGTACGGTATGAAAATGCAACATGTAGATTGTTTCCATGTACCTTGAATGGTAGTGCAGCTGCATGGTGTCACAACCTTCCAGCCAACTCCATACAAAACTAGTGCGCACTCAAATGCATGTTTCTTGAAAAGTTTATTGATGACAAGACCCTAACTATGTTACTCAAAGAATTGGGAAGCCTGAAGATGGAGGGGAAAGAAAAGGTAAAATACTTCAATAAGAGGTTTACATGCATATTGAACAAGTTTGCAGTGAACATCAAACCTCATGACTCCATCACTGTTGATTACTATACATCTGCACTGTTGACTAGTATTGTGTAGTTTGGCGAGTGAGATGTGAAACCAACACTACCGGAAAACTACGAGGAGGATATTTTTGTTGAGAAAGATATGCACGTGATTGGAGTCATCAAAGATGATGAACCAACAAAGGAATCCAAAGATGTGAAGAGGAAGTCCCAGGTGGTGGCAAGCAAAGGTAGAGATAAGGAAATAAATGATACTGAAACCCTCACTCGCCTCGTAAAGAACTTGACATTAGAAGTGTTTGAGCTTAAAAAATGGAGAATCGACACAATTGCAAGTAACCATCTTCCTAGAAAGAGATAAGGAAGCGTGTTATCAGGCAACAATAGATAGCTTGCAAAAACTACATAGAGCTCTATGTTCCATCTCGATTAGTGCACAAATTCTGAATTTTGTTCATTCCACGAGGAACATCACCCATAGAACTTTTGTTCAGACTGGAAGCGCGTCGCAAGATTTGTATGCAGCGATATAGTTGACACAAAAAATAATATACAGGAAAAACTAGAAGACATAGATAATGATGAAGGTGTCACACCTAATGAAGAATCAAGTTCTGGGCATGTGGTGAACTCGTATCAGTTCTTGCAAGAAACACTGAAGATGAACACTGAGTCACAACCCCCAACATGAAAGTGACCATTACAATATTAGGAGTAAATGGGCTCCCCTTACACTTGGGGAGGCATAGGAAAAGATGATACTGCTATTGAAGGTTGATCCACTAGACGCCTGAAAGCATAAAACACAGAACAAGTCTTGGAAGACAATGATCGACAAGAGTACATCCATGAGCAGTAAACTACAGAACACTCTGCCAGACAATAAAAACATTAGTCTTACCATGGACACCTCGGTGGGTCTACCACCCCTAGAATATAACATTGTAGAGGACATGAAGAAAAATCATGCGAACATTAGTTTGTTTGAGTTATCTCAGATCCAGAGTCAGTGAAACATCCTACTGCATGCATTGGGATAGACAACAATGGATAGCGCAACCTCTACCAGCAAGGGAGCCGACACACATCCCGAATCACATTACATTGTGCTAAACACACTCTGGATGGAAGAAGAAAATTCAAGCTGCCCTCCATTCTTGCCCTAATTTGAAGTTTTTAACTGTAATGTTCACAACTACTTGGTTGATTCTGGCGTGGTAGCCAACTTCATGCTTCTCTCCATTGCTAAAAAGATCAATGCACAATGGAGTGATAAATTTGTGAAAATCATCCAACTTGATCGAACATCTATACTAGCCATTGGTGAACTTCAAGATGTGATCATCTGACTATCTCATGACAGTCGAATCCAACAATGCATCAACATAGTTGTTGCAGTCATACGAAAGCATACGATTTACTACTCAGGATAGACCCGTCTAGCAAGCTGAACAAATATTTTGCTACATACTGGTCACACATGTGGCTTCTATAAAAGGGAAAAAAAAATCAAATCTAGGTGTTGTCCAAGAGTTATATGAGGCAAAATGTCCCTCCCATCAATGGCGAGAACGAACTATTGGCCTTCGTAGAACTTATGTTTGGAAAATGCCTCCTAGAGACAACATTGGGGTGTTATCCTGCACGACCAACTCCAATCTCACTAGACGCGTATTTGGGATTCCTTCCTTGCCCAATTGATGGTAATGAAACATGTACAACACATTGTACCAATAGTAGCAGTAGTACAAATGCATCAAATGGTCAGTGGACAAATGAGTTGTGGGCCATGTTCTTTGAAGGATCAAGGCACAAGACGACTTAGGAGCTGGGAGTGCCTTGATCAAACCATACAACAGAAAGCATCTAGTTTCAAGTTAGCTGGAGTTTGAGTGAATGAACAATGTTGCTGAGTATGAAGCACTCATGTAGGGCTTGCAGAAAGCCATCAACCTCAACATGGTCACGCTCAAAGTGGTAGGTGATTTAGAGATAGTGGTATGGAAGGTATGTAGCACCATTCACTTCTTATCACCACATCTCAAAAGTTACCAGCAAGGGGTATGGAAACTCATATCTAACTTACAAGAATTCAACATCACTGCTCTACCATGTACGCGTAATGTAGATGCCAATTCTCTACCAAACACATCTTCAAGAATGTCACTGATTAGGGATAGATTTACTATTGAAATTTTGTACAAACCATATATCTCAGATAAAATAACTAACTTACACATGTTTAATGATGATCAACAGATATTGCATTTCATGGAAAACACTGACATCTTCAAAGATGCAATGATAGATGATGGTGAGCATGAGCTCTCTCTACAAGAAGAAGATGGTAACAGGAAATGCCACCTTATGATGAAGAGTGTGGCATATTTGGAAAATATTTATGACTTTCAAGAACATTTTCAAGGGCCGAGGAAAAAAAAGCCCATAGCTCGACCATGATGCAGGAACTGATCAACTTGGGAACAAAACAAGATCTGAAGTTCATCAATCTCCACATGTTTTGCACACATCAAGAGTGGCAAGCCTTTCTCCACTTGTTCAAAAAGAACCAATATGTGTTTGTCTAGATGTATGATGATCTAAAAACTTATGGCACATGGATAATCCAACAAATCATTCCAATCAATGAAGGGGTCAAGCCTTATCAGCAGAAGCTAAAGAAAGTACACCTGTCACTTGAAGCCCTCATACAGAAAGATCTCACCAAGATGTTGGATGCATGGATCATATCCAAAGTTCATTATTCCATGTGGGTTTTAAACCTTCTTCATGAACGCAAGAAGTCTAGGGAAATCCACTTGTGTGTTGATTTCCAGAACATGAACCACGCCTTGGACAAAGAAAACTACCCCATGATGTTTATCAACCACATTCTGCAAACAGTATCTGGGGCACAAATGTTTTCTCTACTTGACGTTTTTTTAGGATACAATTAATTTCTAGTAGCATAAGTTGACAGACTTAAGATTACCTTCCATCAAGTGGGTTACATTCACTTACAGATGAATGCCATTTGGGGTTTTAAATGTAGGTGCAACCTTTCAGCGTGCCATGGACATTGCTTTTTGTGGACTCCTCAAACAGAGCATGGTGTTATACCTCGATGACGTGATTGTGTTCTCAAGAAGACGTGAGGACCACATATACCATCTGAAGAAAATTTTTGAGCGATGCTAGAAATACAGGATTTCCTTGAAACCCAAAAAGAGTATTCAGAGTGTCTGAGGGAACCTTCTCAGACAAATTGTTGCCAAAAGTAGGATCAAGGTGTATCAGGACTAGGTCCAAACTATTACACAAATATCTCACCCAACCAACAAGAAATCCATGCAGTCCTTCTTAGGCAAGATAAACTTCCTCCAGAACTTCATCTCAGATTATGCGGAGATAGAAAAGCTCATGTAGGAAATGGTCAAGAAAGATGCAGTCTACAACTACGGCAAGAGGGTAAAGTATGCATTCAGTGATATCAAGTAGGCTATTGCAGAAGCGCCTGCACTTTACAACCTAGACTTCAAGGATGATTTCCTGCTATACACCTTTGCCTTTGATAATCCGCTCGCTGTAGTACTCACTCAAGAGGATGTGATGAATGATGAACGTCCCATATCCTTCATGAGTGCAAGAATGTAGGGACTAGAACTCAACTACCCCACCATTGATGAGAAAACATATGTAGTCTACAAGGCAGTGAAAAACTTCAGACCCTACTTGATGAAGAACCACTACATAGTCTACGTCCCTCAATGAACAGTCCAGATACTACTTGTACAATAAGAATTGGGTGAATGATGTGAGAATTGGATGATACGCTTGCAAGAGTATGATCTTGAAATCAAGCTACCTCAAATAATCAAAGGACATGGGCTCTACAAACTTGTAGTTGAAGCAGTACATGCACCAGAGAGTGAAGAAGAGCTTGTCAGATGGGAGTAGGAAGTTGAGATGTATGACATAATGTGAGCGACACCCACTGAAGATGGAACCTCATGGTACGTTGATGTGTGCTAATACCTTGAGAAAGGAACCATACCCTCTCACTTTTCCATCAGACAGAAGAGGTAATTGTGCCTCAAAGCTTAAGCATATAAGTTAATGCATAGAGTGCTTTACAGGAAGCACATGAATGGATATCGTCTTAGGTGCCTAGAGGTACATGAATCAAAGAGGGTACTACAAGATCTGCATGATGGTCTCACGGAGAGTCATTTTGCGAGAAACACAACTACACACAAAGTTATGTGGGTTGATCTCTACTGTCCAAATTATTCAAGGATGCACACACTTATGCCCACAAGTGCTCATCTGTTAGTGATGCACTGACAAAACACAAAGGTCAGTAGCTCCACTGCACCCTGTTGTAGTGACTGAACCTTTCCAACAATCGCACCTAGGCATCATTGGGGGAGATTTTCCCACATTCGTCAAAACAACATTGCTACATCCTAACAACAATTGATTACTTCATGTAGTGGAAAAAAGTAGTTATGTTCAAACAAGTCAATGAAAAGGAGGTGACCAACTTCCTCCAATAGAACATCAGCTAACGTTTCAACATTCCAATATCCCTTGTTTTTGATAATGCAACGTACTTTTCATCTTTAAATATTTATGATTTTTCATTACAAAATGGTATTGTGCTGAAACACTCACCCAACTACTACTCACAAGGAAATGATCTGGCTGAATCCATGAATAAAAACCTTATCCACACAATCAAAAAGACAATTTTCTCTGAGAAACAGAACTGGCATACTGCTCTGACAAATGCACTATGGGTTGACTGTGTAACACCCAAACCCTCTCTGAATACCTCATCATACTTCCTAGACTATGGTAAAGAAGCCATCCTTCCACCTAAGATCTACTTCGTTGCACTTCAGCTATCTCGAGAATCCCAAGGAAAGCCTTGACAGCTAGCTCAACATAGGATGGATACACTTCACAAGATTCAAGAAGAAAGGATGAAATCAAAAGAAAAATTTACACTCCACCAGAACTTTATCAAGAGATGGTTCGATAAAAAGTCTACAAGGAAAGCTAACTTCGATGTTGGTGACTTGGTTCTGAAATGGGATAATGCCCATGAAGACAAAGGCAAGCATACAAAGTCTTTGTCTATGTGGATTGGTATGTATAGTGTCCATGGGAAGCTTGGCGCACACACATACCGTCTACAATCACTTGATGGGAGGATTGACAACTTTCCTATCAATGACCAAGATCTCAAGCATTACTTATAGTAGGTCCGGTCATGCACTGTGCCATGTACATAGTCTACTTGCTGCTTATTGTTTTCATTTTATTTTCCTTGCTTACAATCATTATTTTCATTTGGTTTTCTTCACTTACTATTTTTTTTCTTTTGTTTGAGTTTCTTAATACCTTTCTATTTTCGTTTCCTAAAATAAGTGTTGCCATCTACTGCGTTCTAGCTTTTGAATGAGTATGGGGCTTAGATATGAAGAGACTTGTGACACTGCAACACTTGGCTAGTCTTCTGTTCGTCTTCTCCATGCTTCGTTATAATATTCGGAAGATGAAGTCTTGATGGAAAATACAAGCATTTACAAGGGAATTTTTGGTCCAACCATGAACCTGTGTCCACAGTGGGGAGCCCCATACTTGTACTGAACCTTCTGTTCTATGTGTTCAAGCTTATCCAACTAGTAGAAATGGAGAAGGGGAAAACCTAAACGAGAAAAACTATGTCAAAGGTCTTACTTGCTTCTTTGAAAGAACAACCTCTTCTTCTCTCAATAAGTCTAGATCCCTCTTCCACCCCAAAAATAATAAGTGCCTATGCATAGTCCTCTAAAAAAAAATAGATACAAAGGCGAAGGAAGAGAAAGGCTTCCTGAGCAAAGAGGCAAATCATGTAACTCCACCAGGGTATTGAGCAGGCTCGCTGGCATTGGAGAAATGCATGTGTTCCTGCATGACCCTGTCAGGTTACTGTCCAGGCTTGTTGGCTATGAAGCAACACCAGAAATCAAAAGTTATACTCTGAAAATCTTCAACTCATGAGCTAAACTACCCTTCCCAATTTCGAAACACTGTGATCAAGCTGAACTTTTGATTTTTCTTGACTAAAAAGGAAAAAGGTGAACCATGATTATCAATGGGGTAAGTGGGGAAGTTGAAGTAACCTACATTGTGATTCAATACTCCATGAAAGGCCAAGGCCTTGTGCTAGCAATGAAAAAAACAAAGAAGTTAGAGTTCTACTAGTGTGTTTCCAAGGGTTGTGGCAAATGCAACGCCCTCTGAAATTTTGGTCTGCATCCAATTTCGGCGCCTTGTTTGAGAGTTTCACTTGATGACTGCATGCACTAGGGTTCACTTCATGAGCTCGTGTGAGTCTTTGCACCCAACATGCTTAATCGTTCCACTGACAACTTTTGCATTTTGATGTCAATTTAATGCTTGTGAGCATGTTCCAATCATACACATGGCCTTTGCTTTGTGTGTACTTGTTGTTTCTGCTATGTAATCATTCATCATGCTCACACACAAAGTCATATGCACTGTCACGCAAGTGTCATCACAATTGTCCAACAATCTGTCACAAGCATCGCACTTATCACTCACACTGTCGTTCAATCATGTTGAGAATATATCTCTGGATAGTTTGAGTCATCTCGTCATCAAGTGATGTAAGTGTGTGTTTTCAAGATCATGTATGCACCTTTTTACTCATTCACCCACTTGGTTATTTTTTTGATGTTCTGATTACCAGACTCCCCTCTTACATATAGGCCTTCACCCTACCATTGAATCGATCGATTGTCACACAAAATAGTGCAAAAGAATGAAGCAAGCCATTTCAAGTTGCGCTACCTGCAAGCAGATCAATCAAAATTCATTCCAGTTAATCAAAGTGTTTGACCTGGTGGTCAGCCCTATACTGACTCTCCTAAGAAATTATGTAGACTTTGTAGACCTTTCCTGCTCTTCTCAATGAGAAAATTGTGTATATAAGCTAGATAAACACCTAGTTCCCATCCCTATCTCCCTTAGAAAATTACACAGTTTTTCCAGCCAGCCCACTAGTCAGCCGACCGACTACTCACCCGGAAAACCACGTAGTTTTCATGAGCAAGCCCTCTACTACCCAGTAGTATTCTCAGCTGATAAACTGTGCATAGGTGATTAGCAGGTCAGCCTTCCAGCATCAATGTAGTTTTCCCTACCAGTAGCTTACTGTCAGTTCCGTCCAGGAATTGCGCAATTTTCGCTGCTAATGTCCCAGTAGTTGACTACTAGTTCCCTCTAGGAATTATGTATTTTTGGCTTCCAGTGTCTTGTTGCCCACACTTACCTAAAATTACATTGATTTTGTTTGCCCAGCCTTCACGTAGCCTCGACTTCTCTAAAATATTGTGCAGTTTTTTCCTCTAGCTAAGCTAGACCCTGTAGACAATCATTATCGATCCAGATTGCCCATCTCCATCAACCAGTGACTTCTGCATAGTTTTCACTGGTAGTGCCCAGAGCCTCCATCTCGGCTCTTAGCTTGCAAACTTGTCTCCTCTCCTGGTCAGCTGCATCTGAAGCAATCATGTATCATGGTAGAGTACGAGGTTAATGGAATTGATGTCCTCCCATCATGAATGGCTGTAGATATAGGTACACAAAAAACAATGGCATGACAACAGATGGGATGAACAAATGGTGTACATGCAGAAGGAAATGTTCACCAATAGATGGACATGCAAGGATGTGTTTGCACTCAAACAGTCGAACAAGCGAACATCCAGGATGTGTTCATGGATGGATGGACGAATGCACATTCACTTTTTGTGAACGGGTGAACCTGTCAATCATGCCAACATGAAAGCAAGGAGCAACTTGCGAATAAAAAATCAAGTGAACCCAATGGCCATCAAAGACTCTAAGTACTTTTCCATGCAGAGGTGAAGCTGTGACACACAATGAGGACATCCATCACCTAACAACACTGAAACTCGACATGCACAATAGCAACAACATGAATGTACCAACACTTTCATGTCGAGTCTTTTCATGAGTCATGTCATCCACATCTCTACTATGGACCATACTATCAATCAATGTAATGTAATGTGGAATTCCAAGAGAACCACTTCTCATATGAAGAGTCATGTAAAGTCAAAAGGTCATGGAAGTTAAATAGTCACGAGGGAAGTCAAACAACGAGAATGGTCAGTTTCAACCTTGGCTATAAATACTTCCTCATTTGCACATGCAAAGGACTTTTCACTTGGGCTTCTCCCATATAGTCTTGAGAGTCAGTAATATTTTCTCTTAGAAGTAGTGGCTCCAACTCCCTGCCCATAGGGTTAGTGATGTATGGTGTAACAACGTGTCCTATAACTTTCTCTTAATTCAAAATCTTGCTAATAGGCTAGCAATTTTGTGCAAATGTATTTTAATTGTTATAACACTAATCTTGAACACTTGTAATGCATGTTGCTTTAACCTGTGTTTAACACTTGAACTCATTCAATTATTGTAATACATATATATTAATGAAAATGTGTTGTATGAGATGTCAACGCTATCCTACCCATTTTGGTTACCTCCTCGAAAATTGGACAGACCTTTCATGTAAACTTCTTATAACAACTGTCACACTTGCATAGACTCCTCTACTGTGTTTTATATGTGTTATATTTCCTTTTGTGTTTTGACTATCGCATCTATGTGGACTTCTCTTCTGGAAGCTCTAGATGTCCTGTTGTGTGGTGTGTTCCTAACAGAGTTGGGGCTTTCTCCCATTCAACTTGGGACTCACTCCCACCCTCTCCCTCTACAGTGAAAGAACCATTGACACAAGTAACAGTAGCAATCACCAGGCACATGAACCTCGGTACTTCAAGACAAAGTGGACCACTCTCCTGTGATAAAAAGAATGAGTTGAGGTAAATCTCTAATATAATGGAAATTGTGCCATCATATAGGATGGGACTCCCACACCAAATGGTGTGAGGTCTAGTTGGGACTTCATACCAAGGTGATCCCATGAATGTTGGTGGGTCCAACACCATCAACACCATATTTCTCTAAGAATCCAAGTATGCCACACCATCCAAGAGTGCTCCAAGAAAACTCTAAGTCTCCAATAATATGAGAGAGAGAGAGAGAGAGAGAGAGAGAGAGAGAGAGAGTATAAGAGAGCTCCACCAAAACCTGTCCAACATATTACATTGACCAAGCCTGAGCGAAGAGATTACATTGACTAAGAGCTTGCCAACTGATTCTCAAAAGCCTTTTTATTAATTAGGCCTATATTTTCTTTATTTTCCATTATTTTACTTCATTTTCCTCATGTGCAACCTATGACATTTCACCTTCCTTTTCTCCCAATTTCCTTTATTTTCATAAATGAATGTGAATTAATGCATCATTCCTTTCCAAATCCATAGCCATTTCCTTTGCCAATTTCCATACTCATAATAAACTGAATCAACAACCATTAGGATGTTTCTCACCCACCATTCAACTTGGAATATGTGTCCCATATTCATGGCCATATATATATATGTGTGGTGTGGGTGTGTGTGTGGTGTCATATAAATATATATATATTATATATATAATATAATATATATATATATATATATATATATATATATTATATATATATATAATATACTAATATAAATATAAATATAATATATATATATATAGATATAATTACATGTATTTTTAACCAGGCTTTTTAGAAAGTATTATGTTTTAGTTCATAAACCTAATAATATAACCACACACAAGCTACTATAAAATCCTTTTAAATACTAAAAGTAAATAACATAATACAAATATTCTACTCTAACATATATTTCTAATAACTAAATTTGTTACTGACTTGGCTAAGATCACTTGTGGGCCCTTGCCATGATCTTAGACAAGTTAAGTTACGTCAATGAAATCAAATAATTTAACAACACATCATATTGAAAAGATAAATTTGAAATCACTACGTAATGAGTCTTCAAGTATACACCAATGTCACGGTTCCAACTTTAAAGTAAAAATAAAGTTTAAAAGTATCCCATGATCACTGTGATATCTTGCCCTTCTGCCCTACATCTACTTCATAGATCTATTTAAAATAGAGTGTAAAGGAAGTGATGGTCAAAGATATCACATCAAGTTGATGGAAATATGACTCCCATACTATAACTAAAACAACAAACAATGTTTTAAAATGGTTTTTTTGTGATTTGGGAGTGTATCAATTTAGTTTTTCGAGATGGAAATGATGTCACTTGGTATTATTTTGAATTTCTTCCAGATCCTATATTTGTTGTTGAACTATTGAATTGGTATCAAACTAAGTGTGCCAAAATTATGGAACCTTTTGAAATGTTACCGAACTAAGTACCGAAGTATTGAAGATATGGTACTGAGTTATTGTAGGTGGAACTTGGGTTTGAATGTAACTTTGAATAAGGTCTTGAGCTTCATATGTGATCTAGGTTTCACCCAAGGAACATAAATCCATCCATAATCATGTTACAACTCATGTTATCAAATCTTAACTTAACAAGTGTCAATGTGTTAAGCTTTACTTGGTTTTGAACTTATATAATTAATTGTTGACACCTAATCAGAGGGATTGGGTCTACAACTACAATTAATGTAAATATATAATAGAGAAGATAGAGAGTCATTAGGAGATGAACCAAATAGTCACTCCCTCTTGTATATAATAATGAACAACCTAAATGAATGATATGAGTTTTGATTTGAGGAGTTACCTCCTAGTCTGACATGGTATCATAGCAGGTGCCATTTTTTGGCTTCCTTTTTATTCGTAACTCCTATTCTGTTTTTCCTTTATTTTTCATGTTTTGTAGGCTAACATTTTGTCAAATCCCTGCGAAATATCATTTATCGTTTAATACATTTGTTGAAGTGCAGTGCATTGGAGCTAGTTGTTGAAGCTGAAGGTGTTGTAATGACTTGGATTTCCTCCTGCTCTAAGTATGTTATATATACTCTTTTGTATTGAAGAATCATATATCCTTTTTCATATTCACATATATCCTTTTTCGTATTCCCTTGAGCCAGATCTCAAGTATTATAAACCCATATATATAAATATTATCGAGTCTACTTTTTAATCTCATATTGAAAATCTCTTGCCCCAATCAATACTTCTACATGTTTGTGATGCGATCATACCCTTCATTAAACCCGCTCAGACACAGTTCCCAAGGTTTCACTATATCTGTCTCATTCTCCACCGTTGATCTCAACCTCCAAATTCAATGACTGACAATGATTTCGGGGGGGACCACTTGCACGATAGTCACCCGCCCGAAAAGTGCCTTTTAATCTCCATCATTGATCATCACCTCAAAATCCGAAGGTTTGTAGCAATTTCAGGTGAACTAGTTGCACGAGAGTTACCCGCTCGATATGAGCTCTTTTTATCTCTCGCTTAGTTGCTATGTGTCAATTGCTTAGTGGAATCGGGCGCTCCCCTCTCAATACCACTTACCATTTTTTATCCACCCAAAATCCCACTTGTAGCCCGAAATCCGCCTTTAGACATGGTTATCGCTGTGACTTGTTTTTCTTGTGATAACTGTTGATCACTTACCATCAACCACCCTCCTCTATTCATCTCCTCCAGTCATCTCTGTCATTCATCTCTTAATATTGTTCATCTCTTAAACATCAAACTTTGGTATGCAGGTGAAAGAAGGTGATACTAGGTTGAACGTTGTTGGTATAACATTGTTGGTATAACGATATGCATTCAATCATATCTGTTATGGGAATAGTCCTTGCTAGCAAGGAGAACTATCTTGAGTGGTCTCGGAAGATAAACCACACTCTCATTTTTAATGAGCTATGGAAAGGAGTGTGCGTTGGAGAAGGAGACGAAGTGCCATAACAACCTACCTCAGATAAGGATCTCACAATTTGGGAAAATAAGAACAACAAGGCCTACAGATTGATTGCAGCATCCATAAGTGAAGAGGTGAGTCAACATATTTTTTCATTTTCAAATGCTTTAGAAGCCTTACAAAAACTGAAAGAACTCTATGACTCACACTCTGGACTTGAATTTGTTCAACTCATGATTAAACTCGTCACCCTTGAATTACAAAATAATGATCCTCTTGCTCTTGCATCTGAAGTAAAATCTATAATGCATGATATCAAAGTCACTAAGGTTGAATTTGATATTCCTTTGATCACTTTTCTCAAGGTACGTTATCCTACTTACTCCAATTATCTTGAGTCATTGCAATTGAATGGAAATCTCAAAGATATTACCTTTGACTCCCTTGTGAAAAAATTTGCTGAAAGAAAGAAATCTTTTGGGAAGAAGACAACCCCTGAATCTTATAAAGAGGTTGTGTGCCTTGCTCATAAATAAAAGAATCTTTCCCAAGATTCTTCTAGAGGAAGATGTGGTCGAAGAGGAAGAGGAAGATATTTCAGAGGCAGGGGGTAGACACTCTCAAGGAGAAAAGTCAGATTTGCACTACATATGCTGCAAAAGAAATGGATCACATGATGCCTCCACATGCAAGTTACCTTGGGACAAAATTGAGCAGCAAAGAAACCAACCCAAAGGTAAAACTAATGACATAGACAAAGGTAAAGCACCTGAATCCACTCATTATGTTATGGCACAATGTAATATTTGAGTAAATGAAGACTTATTTAATGCTTCACTTGCTTCTTCGAAAAATGATTGGTTGCTTGATTCAGGAGGAACTTGCAACATCACTCATACAAAATATTTTTTTGAAGAATTTACAGGCAAAGTTGATGGAGCATTATACTTTGCAGACCAATCAAAGCTCAATCCATCAGGGCTTGGTACAATCAAGCTTAAATTGTCTGGTCTTCTAGACTTTCTTTTGCATCATGTTCTATTTCTCCCACAACTGAGGGGAAACTTGTTGTTCTTGGTCCACATCCACCGGCAAGGTCACTCCATTGATTCGTTTGATGGCAAGCTTGAGGTGATAAAAGAATTTGACCACTCACTTGTCATGATGGGGATAGAAGAAGAAAGGCTTCTCATGCTGCAGGGTACCTCTGCTCGTGCAAAACATTTCTCATACAATTCTCATTATGGAGAAGGTACACTTCCATCAAGTTTATTATGGCATGCTATATTTGGACATTTGAACTATGACAAACCTCACTTGTTCAAGAAAAATGGTGTTTCTGGTTTGCCTACAATTCCTCGGAAGATTAAGAAATGTGATGCTTGCATTCTAGGAAAGCATAACAAACAATCCTTTCATGATTCCGACTCCAGAGCACATAAGAAACTTGAACTCATTCATTCAGATTTATGTGGTTGAATGCTTGTGTCCTTTACAAATGGAAATAAATATATGATGACATTTATTGATGACTGCATGAAAATTTGTTGGGTTTATTTATTGAGGAAAAAATCTGATGCTTTTCAAACATTCAAGAACTTTCATACATGGATTGAAATGATGCAGAATCTCATATTGGCTCTATTCGCTCTGATAATGGAAAAGAATCCACTTCAAATGAATTTGAAAACTATCCTCACCAACATGGGATCAAACATCAAACAACTGTGCCTTATAATCCCCAACAGAATGGTGTAGCTGAAAGAATGAATAGGACAATCTTAAATATGGTATGCTCCATGTTGTTCTTTAAAAATGTAAAAGTGATGTTTTGGGTTGATGCAGTTCTATGTTCTATATATATAAAGAATAGATGTCCATCTAATGCTATCAAAAACAAGACTCCTTATGAAATCTGGTATGGGCATATTCCTTTGATAAAGCATCTTAGGGACTTTGGTTCCACCTGTTATGCCTTGATACCAAAGGTACATAGAAACAAAATTGGTGAAAGAATTCATAAGTGTATCTTCCTGGAGTATTCAAGCACCTCCAAAGCATACTGTCTCTATGATGAAGTCAACAAAAAGTTTTTTTTATCTAGAGATGTAATCTTTCTTGAATCATCCAAAACTAGTAATGTTGTTGGAAGGCAACTTGATTGCTTGGATAGATTCATAAATACAAAATAATTTCAAGAATTTGATAATTAGATTCCACATCTTGAGAGGGATTCATATACTAGATCAACCTGTGGAATCTTCTTCTGAAGCACTCTCTCCCCTACATGAAACTCCAACAACGGATGATACTTTGAGTGATGTGATTGACAGAATTGGGAGACTCAATCTTGATTCAATCCCAACTCAATCAATGGAGCAGCCTAGACCATCTGAGAAAGGTCCCCCAAAGTGTCTCACAAAGACACTTGAAGGTGTTCATCCTGATGAGGTTGGAAAGACAAGAACTAGAAATTCAAACCAACAAAGTGGAGGTGATGTAGATGACTTTGATTCAGTTGTTGATATGGATGTTTATTATGATTGTGAATTGAATTTGTCTACAGATTTTGAACCAGCTTCCTTCAAAGAAGCTGCTTCTCATGATGAATGAAAAGAAGTGATGCAAAAGAAGTATGATGCCCTGATAAAGAATGGCACTTGGAAGCTAGTTGATCCTCCATTGGGAACCAAACCAATTGGCTGTAAGTGGATCTACAAGAACAAGTATATATTTGATGGCTCACTTGAAAAGCACAAAGCCAGGCTTGTGGCAAAAGGTTTTGCATAGAAGGAAGGGGTCAATTATGAGGAGACTTTTTCCTCCATAGCAAAATGTGCTACCATCCAGACACACTTTGCCCTAGAAGCTCAGAATGGTTGGAGAGTTCATCAAATGGATGTGAAAACTTCTTTCATGAATGAAGATCTAAAAGAAAATGTTTTTATGTCCTAGCCTAAAGGATTTTCTGTGAAAGGACATGAACATAAATTATGCAAACTTGTGAAATCCTTGTATGGCCTCAAACAAGCACCACAAGCCTGCTATGAAAAACTGTCTGAGCATCTTCTGAAGCTCAATTTCAAACATTATGATCTCTATGACGCAACTTTGTTTGCCAAGAAAGTTGGCAAAAAAGTTGTATATCTTTTGGTATATCTAGATGATCTTTTGATGATAGGGAACAATGAAAACTACATTTCATCCTTGCTCAAAAGAGGTACATTGGAGATCTATTGAACAGGTTTCGCATGACTGAATGCAATCCTATGAATACTCCAATGGAACAAAACTTAAAGCTCACATCCACTGAAGGAAAAGAATTTGATGATGCAACAAAGTATAGAGAGCTTGTAGGAAGTATCAACTACCTAACCACTACCAAACCAGACATTTCATTTGTTGTTGGAATCCTCTCCAGATTTATGAAAAATCATTGTGAGGCACATTTGTGTTAGGTACAAAGGTCCCTTAGGGTTTTGCATCAATACCCTAATAGAGCAGGGGTTATCTACATAGAAAAACAAGCATTACATACAACCATGATACTTACATAAACAAACTACATGAAGAGAGGTGCACCTGGGGGTCCTTCATTTGAGTAGATCCATCCAGGGTGCAACCCCTCTTAGAGTTCCTTTCTATCCTTCAATATGCAAAACAATCAATTCAAGAAAGCATAGCAGTATATGGACCAAGAATCATAAGGAAATCAACTTCATAGCATATCGAAAGATAGTTAGTTATACAATTGAAACAACTATTCATATGTAAATCATAACATTGATATCATAGGGCTAAAGAAAATTAATATCAAGAACAAGACAAGTGTTTCTTTTATTATAGATAAACAAAATACAAAAAGGAATGATTTCACCTGATTCTTCCCTTTGCAGGCTCCAAGCAGAATCGTCCTCTAGATTCATCCAATCTCCAGGATTCAAACAAGATCCTTCCATTACTCACTCAAGGATATCTCAACTAATGGAAAGACATCATAACCTAAGGAAACAAGGGTTTCCTATAATGGGGGAAGTGCTGGAAGCACAAGGATCTTCAGACCTAATCAGGGATAACCTCAGCAAAGTGATTTTTCTTTCTCTTCTCTCCTCCTTAGGCCTTCCCATTGAAGCCTTTTTTATACTTCTCCCAAAGTAGTTTTTTAGTTGGGAATTCATTGGGAATAGTTGGGCCACGAGAACTAATAGGTAGTCAATAGGTAAAACCCATGATCTCCACCCAAAATTAAGGAGATTTAATATTTTTAAGTGTTTTAGGACATATACATGGGTTGGGTATACACATACCCGTGTACATACATGCTTAGCTCAGGGTATTTCACGTATAAGGAGTAAAACATTCTTTTTTAAGTATTGGCACCACGTCGGGAAGGAGGGATTGCCCTAGGCCATGAGCAGCATCACAAACATCAAGAGTGAGATTTGGAGCTATAACATATGCCGCGTAATAAATGAGGTCGGAAAGGGTACATGATGGCCAAAATCTATTAAGTAAGTGTATGGAAAGGAAACTTGTCAAAAACTGAAAAGTACTTCACTAGAGTTTAGCCTGCTAAGCCACAAAAGGAGATCAGAAAGAAACATTGTCTGAGGTAGGCATACGCATGCTCAGAGAAAGTAAAGCATGTCCGCATATCGGGTACAAGTGGATCCACTTAGTGTACAAGTATAGAAGACTGGAAAATACATAATGGATCATCTTATCACGATCGAGCAAGTACATGTCTAGATATCACATATAAGAATGTCAATGATGCTGAAGGATGAAGCGAATCACTGATATCAAAGGCTGATACCAAAAGTACAAAATGAACATGATGGAGTAGGATGGTTCTACATTCCAAACTTAGGTGCTAGCATATAGAATGTTTCCATGAATGACTACAACATATAAGGTGGGGTGGTATCAACTAGCAGCAATAGGAGCAACTGTTAAGTGAACCAATGAATGTTGATGCAACCTGAGGTCTTCACCGACCACTGTGGCACATTTCTACACCATGGGAATAAATGATCTGAAGTCGACCATGTGAGAAATCGTTTGATTATCGGTCATTGATGTATACCGTTAACAAACATGAGACTACTCATCGATAATGATAATGAGCGTCAAGATACCTAGTACAATCTAACAAGTATGAATATATGAGCTGGAGTTGAACACCTATAAGAATCTATCAATCAGGAGACAATTATGGTTTCCCACTGCCGATAGCAAAGGATCTGCCACTAATGACTACAAACCCTAAGGTACTACAAAATAAACTCTAGATATTTGCCCCAGAGTAGTGAGTCGTAGTCGATGGGGAAAGATCTGCTAGAAGGAAGGAATTAAGGCATCGTTCATCAATCTAGTGAGAGTGTAACCCATAGGCCAATAATGTGGAAGGAATCGAATGAAAAAGATGTAGTAACCGAACCAAAGCACATTTCTGACGTACACAAGATGTGGCTAGTGCACGACAGAAACCCTCTGAACCAACCAATAATGAAAGCTGACACAGAGGCGAGGTATCCACCAATAGGGTCAAATGGAAACCAAGGTATTGCATGAACCCCAATGTGTGATAGTGTAAGCTGATGTTGAACACAAGGGAAACCACTCAGTCAAAGACCCATGATACTGATCGATGCTGAGCACAAGGTGACCTATAAATAACAAAAATAAGGTCAGGATGTGGCCTTAGGACCAATATAACTTATGTGATGATATACAACACACTGACAAACATGGATGGCCAACTAAAAAATGTTTTAAGGGACACCGCAGAGAGGCTAACTCGGGCTAACTTCCCTTGAACAAAAGCATGACTCAATGTGACTGTGGCAACATATGATGACTTGTATAAGTTTGTCATGCAGGAGGCACAAATGAACCCTCGATATGATTGGAAGAGATAACCAATTGGGGGAGAACTGACTCAATAACAAGGTTAAGGCATACTTATGTCAAACTAAATCCTGCCCAAATGGAGGAGACTTTGTTTTGAGTGCTTTGTTCAAAGGCGACACAACTAAGTCTAATTGCCAACAATAAGTGGAAATATTGTGCCATTCATGCTCTTATTGGAATATATTTTTTTTTTGTCTCTTTCTTTAGGCTGGAAAAAGAATAAAAGAATGCTATAGTATAGTGGAAAGAATGAGTGTCAGTGAAACAGATGATCTAGTTCCTGGGATTGGAACAATCCTATGCTCAATGTAGGGAGGTGAAAACTGGTCAAAGACACTTAGAGGTGTGTTCCTTCCATGGGTCAAGGTGTGTCAAGTTGCACAAGTCAAGGGAGTGCAAGTTTGATTTTGCAATCGTCATGGTCAAAAGTTGGCTTAAACACAAGTCCAAGTGAAGCCAGATCAAGGGAAAAAGGTGCAAATGGTCAAAATGTAATGTAGTAGTAGAAATCAACACAAAGGAGCCTCTAGGGTATAAGGCCAGAACGAAGTGAAGAAGTAAAGAGGAATGGGTCTTAATCACATAATCCATGGTGGGACTAAAGAGGACTCCTGAGCCTGGGGACAAAAAATTAGCATGAGTGTCAAGTGACAACAAGGTACTAACTAGGGCACCCACGATAAGGTAGGATCTACCACACAAGTCATGATACTTCTAAGAAATGAGAAGTTTCCACCACATAACTTGGTGGGGTCGGTCCTAATGAAAAATGGGAAATTAAACTAATATGTGCACAATGCAGGCAGAAAAGCCTAACCTATATGCTAGTTTCAAGAACCATTACCCGTCAAAATGGACCGATCATAAAAATTTCCAAAGGAGAAATCTTCTAGGTTCTGTATACATAAATATGAACACTAGACAAGAAGTTAATACATCCCACATATAAACTTCATATAAAATCTTGTGTTATAGAATACAAAACTTGCAAATGTGTATCTTATATATACAATATGGTACAGGGAACCACATGACCTTGCGGCTTATGAATAATAGTTCATTTGGAAAAACCCCTTGTAGGGCTTAGGTGAAAGACTCCTTTGGTAGTCAAAACCCATGGCTTCAAAGAGTTCCTCTTGTGAAGGCAAATCAAGTTATGAGAAATCATGAGAACTAAAAGGATCAAAAGATGGAATTAAGGGGTCCCATGTCCCTATAGGAAGAATCTCTCAGTCAGCTACTGGGACCATGTCCCAAGAAGGAGAATAATAGGTCAAAGGATCCTTCTCAAAAGCAATTGAACACTGAGGATTCAACGCCACATAATTCACCCATGGTGGGGTAGATTCTACTTGAACACTCGGAACAAACCAAGGGGCATTCTGCAGTAAGGTCAAATTCTGATAGTAATTACCAGATGCAAGTTGATCAATAGTGACAATAGTCCTTTCATGAGGAAAACACATCACTCGAAAGAGTGAAGACACCACAACATTCATAGCATAGAAATAATCATGCCCAAAGAGCATATTAAAGTCTAAAGGGCTATCAACCACCATCATATCGATTAAGACAGTCTTCCCACCTAAAGTAATAGGCAACTGAGGAAGAACACCCATAGATTCACCAAGTATTCTATCATAGGCTAACAACTGACTCTGAGCTGTCAATAACTTTGGGGAACCCGAAGCTTTCCAAGTTACAGAGGGTCTAATACTTGCAGAGGATCCTTCATCCACCATACATCGATAAATGTTTGTGGAATTAACTCTGACCTTTATTTGGAAAGGTGCAACAGAAGGAAGACGAGGTTCGACAAGACTATCCCAGTCAAAGGAAACACTCCTAGAACATGGAGGGCGAACATTCGAAGAAACCGGAATGCCCCCTATACTAGAAGACTCTGTGCTAGAAATCAAACAGACTCTTTTGTTAGGCACTTCACCCCAGAAAAGAGGAGTGCTATCAGCCAGCGATTGCACTGACTCAACCACATTATCAACTACTGGTTGATGGGATTGATGAGAAACCATATCAGATCTAGGAGTAGATGTAGTTTTAGACTCATACCATATCCTTTGTACCTCTGGAATACCAAGGCATAAATGACTAATATGGTCTCCCTTGCATATCTTACAAGGGAACTTAGGATTAAAATTTCTACGTCTAGGTTTCTTATCAACCTCCATTCCGCCAACATGACTAGCAATGGTTTGCAAAGAGTCATGAATATGACTTGCAGATGATCCTGAATCTTTACTAGTGTTACTTGTAGTGACTAGATTTATGCCCCCAACATGACTTGCAGTGGCTGAAGGCTCATCTTCAACATGACTAGTAGAGGTTGATGATGAAGTGCTAGTATGACACGCTGTCACTAGACTTGTGCCCCTAGCATGACTCACAGTAGCTGAAGGCTCATTTTCAACATGACTAGTAGAGGTTGATGATGAAGTGGTGGTATGAATTGCAGTGACTAGACATGTGCCCCCAACATGACTCGCAATGGCTAAAGGCTCATCTTCAACATGACTAGCAGAGGTTAATGATGAAGTGCTAGTATGACTTACAGTGACTAGACTTGTGCCCCTAGCATGACTCGTAGTGGCTGAAGGCTCATCTTCAACATGACTAGCAGAGGTTGATGATGAATGGATATAATTATTCTTCTTCTTTGACTTCCTCTTTCTCCTCTTTTTAGATTTCTTATTACAACTTCTGAAAGAATGACAAAAATCCATTCAAGATCAGTAGAGTGGTAAGCCAGTCACTCAGAACACAAAGTCCAAAAGTGACTAGACAAAAATACCTAAAGCTAACTATATACAAAGAGTAAAGAGCACTCAACTATAAAGTCCCTAAAAGAAGTCAGCTAGTCAAACAACTTCCAAGTATTTCTGCTCCGGGTGATTAGGACCGAACACCAAAATACAAGAAAGTGAAGTAGGGGCCTTCCGAAGATAGTTTGGGATAATAACGGCCCAGTCCTACTAGTGAAGGTATCAGAGGAAGTTACGCTAACCTTCTAACAACAACCTGTGTTGGCGCAAGCCCCCAAGCTTCGCAACAGTGCCCTCCAGTAGTACGATTGAGAGTGATACAACGTCGACCTTAGATGCCACGGGATTCCCCTTCACAGGCATCTATGTAGATCCCTAGGAGAAGCAACTAAGGTCACCAACCCGTGTCAGAAGCTAGGCGAACAGTCTTGAGGTAAGATCCGACAAGTAGGAGAGGGGGTATCTCTCTTCCTTATCTTCAAAAACCCTCGTGCTTAACTCCCAGATCCAGAGCTTTCTTGGTCTTCCTAATGCTATTGGATTTTCACTCAGTATTCAGACTCTTATGTTTGACAGTTTAAAATGGCCTTGGAGATTTTTCTCTCCACACACCTAATCCAAGACCCTAAAATATCCTAAAACTTGTTGGTGTTTCTAGATTGACAAATATAAAAAAGTTATAGTGTATTTTAATTAGCACCTTTTTTTAAATGGGATCTTCTTTAAGTCAAGGGATAAGTGGAGATGAAACTTCTGGTGTTTTGATGCAAAAGAAATTAATAAAAGCCAAACTATATGCAAATGCACTCATTTTGTTCTTCAATGAAAGAAATTTCTACTAGGTTCTGAGGAATTTCTAAGAAAGTAATATTTTCTTTTCTTTTCTTTCACTCAAGCTTCACACTCACAAAAATTAACAAAACTATGGATGTCCTAAAAGATGCACAAATTTATCCTAATGTAATGAGTACATGTTCATGCAAAACTTAAGACTACTCTAAATCAAAGAAATGAAAGTAACTTTTTTATCAATTCTAATTAGCCACTTAAATGTTTAGATAGAATATGAGTTGCTAATGCTCATTTTCATCCAAACACTAAAATAAAATTTCAAGACAAACAAAAATGCACTTTCACTCACAAAAAGGAAACTAAATCAAAACAAGGTCAAAGAAATCAAAAACCAAGTTTTCAAGTAATTTTCTTCAAAAGCAAAAACAAAAATGACTTTTTGAAAGTGCTCTAAATAAGACTGAAACTTTATGATCAAAGAATAAACAACAAAACACTTTGCAAGTTAACAACACACAATGGGTGAAAGCTCAACAAAAAGTATGTTTCAAGATGCTCTTAACAATAAAAAAGTAGACAAAAGAGCTTGGTGACAATGATCGCAAGATCAAGAAAGACAATTCTCAAAATCGTCCCACAAAAACTTTCAAAAAGAAATAAAAGTAAATGGCCACAAAGATGCAGTTTTGACATGCAAAGAAAATGATCACCAAAACAAGATTTTCCAGAAAGATTGAGACCAATCTTTTTGCCCTGGAAGACCAGAACAACCAAGATTCCTAGAAAGAAACCTTAAGGCTTAAACAAAATGATGATGCTTGCCACAAAACAAAATAAGACCAACACTTTCCACAACCAAAGAGAATTTTAAATCATGGACTTTCTGTAAAAACAAAGACTGACACAGAAAGGTGACTATTCAGGAAAGACTCAGATCAGTAGACAGATCTTCAGAAACAAAAATATTTGAGAAATCTTGAAAATTCTAGGGTATACGTGACTGTGTCAATACACAATTGCGTGTACATGATATTCAGTTCACAGAAACCTACGTATATGTGGGTTCATATGGTGAAACTGGTGTACATATGCTACTGTAACTCGACCAATATGCATATATAAAAGATCAAAAAAAAAAAAAAAAGGTCTGAAGAAACTGATCAAACTTATAGTTCAAGTTCCTACAGGAACAGACTACTCAGACATAGCAAGTAAATAAATAGGTGAGCCCTAATTAGCTTGAATAAATCCAAACTAGAAACAACAATACTATTGTCCCTAGTGGAGTCACCAATTCTGTTAGGGACAAAGGTCCCCCAGGGTTTTGGGTCAATACCCTAGTAGAGCGGGGGTTATTTGCAAAGAAAACGAGCATTCCACACAACCATGATACTAATATAAACAAACTACATGAAGAGAGGTGCACCTAGGGGTCCTTCATTTAGGCAAATCTAGCCAGGGTCCAAACCCTCTTGGAGTTCCTTTCGATCCTTCAATCTGCAAAGAAATCAATTCAAGGAAGCATAACAGTATATGGACCAAGCATCATAAGGAAATCAACTTCATAGCATATTGTAATGTAGTTAGTTATACAATTGAAGAAACTATTCATATGTAAATTATAACATTGATATCATAAGCATGAAGAAGATTAATATCAAGAATAAGACAAGTGTTTCTTTTATTATAGATAACTAAAATACATAAAGGAATGATTTCACCTAAGTCTTCCTTTCACAGGCTCCAAGCAGAACCATCCTCCGGATTCGTCTAATCTTAAGCCTTCAACAAGATCCTTCCATGACTCACTCAATGATATGTCAACTAATTGAAAGACATCATAACTCAAGGAAACAAGGGTTTCCTATAATGGGGGAAGTGTTGGAAGCACAAGGATCTTTAGACCTAATCAGGGATAATCTCAGCAGAGTGATTCTTCTCTCTCTTCTCTCCTACTTAGGTCTTCCCATTGAAGCCTTTTTATACTTCTTCCACAATAGTTTTTTAGTTGGGAATTTGTTGGGAACAGTTGGGCCACGGGCATTAATAGGTAATAAATAGGTAAGACTCGTGATCTCTGCCCGAAATTAAGGAGATTTAATTTTTTAAAGTGTTTTAATACATATACGTGGGTTTGTTATAAACATACATATGTACAAACAAGTTTAACTCAGGGAAATTTTGCGGATAGGAATTAAAACATTGTTTTCTAAGTATTTGGACTAGGTCGAGGAGGGGTTTCCCGAGGCCATGAGTGCAGCATCAAAAACATAAAGAGTGAGATTTGGAGCTATAACAATGGATCTTCTGCAAAAAGCGTTCTAAAGTACTTCAAGGGAACTCAAGACTTTGGAATCAAATATACACAGGTGGGCGGCTTCAACTTGATTGGATACTTTGATTCATACTTCGATGGAGACAAAGAAAATGGGGTAACTACATCAGGTTATGCTATGATTCTTCGATCAGAAGCTGTGTCTTGGAGATCACATAAACAATTAGTTCCAACAGTTTCCATAACAGAGGAAGAATATGTGGTAGTAGCTGAGGCAACAAAAGAAATTATGTCGCTCAGGAAAATTCTTGAGGATTTGTAGGTAAAACAAGTAGAATCAACTCCACTCATGATTGACAATACCTCTACAATAAAGTTTGCCAAGAACCCAAAGTTCCATGATCGAACAAAGCAGATCAATACTAAATATCTTTGGATTCGACATCATGTTGAGGCCAAAACAATCCATCTCCGCCATTGTTCCACTAATGAGCAAATTGCAGACATTTTCAACAAAGCACTTGGAAGAGAAAAGCTTGAAAGATTCAGAATGATGCTTGGACTCACCAACATCCCTTCATATTAAGGGGGGGAATGTTGACACCTAATCAAAGGGATTGTGTGTACAACTGTAATTAATGTAAATAAATTATAGAGAAGATAGAGAGTCATTGGGAGATGAATTGAATAGTCACTCCCTCTTGTATATAACAATGAACAACCTGAATGAATGATATGAGTTTTGATTTGAGGAGTTACCTCCCGGTCTGACATTACTGAATTTTCAAATTCCAGTAATAAAACATGTTGTTTAGGAACATAAACATATTATTAGTCTATCATTGGAAAAACCACATTAAAAACTCATTTAACCATAAAAAAATACAAGAAATCATTAATAATTAACCACAAGGTAAAATGAATTTATTTAGTGAAAATTGGTAATATAATAGATACACAATATGTTGTAGAGGTATGAGTATGGCTTGTAAATGAATAGTTTGGATAGCCAATATGATAACATACTTAAGGCCCAAAATTCCCCCATGCCTAACACTTTACATGCCCTCATGCAAATAAAATCCTCCCTATGACACCGTTTATTGGTGTAGGTGATTAAAGGTGAATTGTTATACCATCATACACTTGAGATGTTCCACAACAAAGTAACACAAATTGAGGACAAAAAAAATATGGATTAGGAAGGGATGGTGGATGATATATGGTGATGACGCAGATATTCTCTTTATGAATGTCGTAATTGGAAACTTTGTAAGACTATTTTTCACTTTGCGGTTCTTTTCTTAGATAAATGAATTCATCCTGTGAGTGAGAGAACTTTAGATAATGATTTATGAATGTGTTATGATGTACAAGGAGAAGACACTATATATGTTTCTTGTATTCATGTATGACAATACTTTTCTTTCCATTTTTATGCTCTCACTAGAATAACAATTAATGGATTTACAAATGTAGGGTTTAATGGTGGTGAAGCTTTATGAAATATAAAGTGGTTAATAATCATGACTCCTTAAATTTCTATGGGTTAAAGAGTATTTAAAGATGTTTTACCTCAAGTATACCCTTTTAATTTTAATCTATACCACCAACTACAATGGAAATTGTATGGAGTTGAAGATGAGGCAAAATAAGTCTGAGAGTTAAGAATGACCTAGAGGAGTTGGAGTTGGTGATTTTTGATCTGATCTATTAAAAGAAGTTGAAGAGAATGAACTGAATATGTTGAAAAGAGTCCAAAGGTCCGAACAACCACTCCCCCATGCAAGAGGTTTTGCATGTCCTTATGCAAACAAGGTGAGGTACTAAATAAGTGACAAGTGTTGTTTTGATGGATCTAGTACAAAAAGGAACCTGTAAAACAAAACAATGGAACTAGTGAGACAAATATTTAATGAAAATAAGTCATATTCCTAATTTTTAAAAATGATACAAAGGTAATAGAAGCATAAAAAAAATTCCAAATCAGTCATTACATATGATTTCATCAATCTTTAACAGTTTTATGCTCAAGAAAAATAATCCTTCTATAAACTTAAGGGGCTCTCCTTCTTTGCATGTAGGAGAGCTTTTTTTATGATCAGAAAAAATGATGAACCAATGAAAAATTATTTATTACTAACCAAATCCAAAAGTCTTATAGTCATCTAAGTATTACAAATAAGCTTTGCAATTGAGCTTTATTAATTCTCAATGACCATAGGTCCCACTTCTAAGACAATTAAATCTTAGATATAGCGTTAAAAACTAATGATAGAGGTCTCAAGGTTACCTTAAGGCCATACTTTAGCAGAAAATTTATGGAGTTTTCTTTTTCATTGACTTCATCAACACATGTTTCCTTTTTATTGTAACACTATAGAGTAACCATCATACATGTAGACAAAAAGTCCTCATTTGGTTGACACTTCTTTACTCAGAATTCCCCATTTCTTGTTAGCGTCCATAGCCTTGATGAGTTTCCCTAGTGGTATCAGAGGTCAGTACCTATTATCAACAGGCATCCGTAGCCTTGACAGGTTAACATATTAAACCTATTTTATACTGAATTATCTAGTCCCATGTTTTATACCATTTTTTGTTTATATTATGGACATTTCTTTTTCAATTCGTATATGGTGGAACGACTTCAGAAATACCCTTAAATGCATAGGATGATACCTTTAAGGGTGACTTTGATTACCTGCATAATGTCTTAGGTGCATAAGGTACTTATAAGTACTGAAAGGACATAGCATGAATGCACCATTTTTAATGTGAGATGGATAAGGCTAACAAAAGAATAACCAAAAGACACCTAAATTCCTACCAATCATGGTTTTCGTGTATGCTCTCATTTTTTAAAGTAGTTTTCAACTATGAGCAGAGACATCATCAACTATTTTGCAAGTATTAATAAATATTATTGGATATCATGCTTTGTTGTATGGTTATAGCATTCAAGTTGATTTATTTCATTGGTATAATTGTATGGACCATTTAGATTTGTTACAAACCCCTTAGCATGTTTTGGTAACTATATTTTGAGAAACTATTTTGTATTCATAATCAACAATCCATATGAATAAGAAAAATGAAATTATAAAGTAGAAATGGTAGTTATGAATAGTTTGTAAATATAATTCAATTCAACTTTCACGAAAAGGGTTACTTCTTCAATCATATTTGTGAAATAATTGTCTTAAAATAGATAAGTAATGATAAATCATAAATCCATCATTTTTAAAAAATTAAGGTAAAAGGAAAAATGTCATGAAATAGTCCCATAACTATTCCATTCCATTGACAAAGATGTCTTTTCCACTTTTGGAAATATTCTTCTAGTATTTAAGTGTCCTCAAATGAACAAGTTGCTTAAATCCTACTTGTTCTTGGAAAATAGTGAATTGGTACCAAACTTTTGGGTACTAGTTGGATGAAATATGGTACAATATAGTTGATATGTAGTATGGACTTATTGGTCATTATCAAGGAGATTACCTTCACATAAAATTGCAAGAAAAGTTATCATAGCTTACTCTATTGAAAACAAAAACTAGAAACAAGTCTACCTATCAAAGGAAATAATATGTGCGAAAGAATTGTGGTAGCTAAATCATGCTTTTGTTTGAAATAATATTGTGTAGAGATCTTCATTAAAACAATATGCAATTGGAAGAGACCCCAATAGAATATTTTTGTAGGAACATAAGCCTCTCATTTCAACTAGTTTTCGTTTTCACTATCAACATTCCCACTTGTACAAAAAAATGAGAAAGATGTTGCACTATATTTTAGAACTAAACTAACTATTATATGTAAAATTTATTTATTTACCATACTACCCTACCTTAGAAAAGTAAATTCCTCTCTTAAAGTATAAGAGTATTTCTAATGTAACCATGTGTGTAATAGGTATAAAAACGCATTCATACTAAAGTTTACAATATAATCATAAATGCATGTTTGAATATAAAAAATCAATTCTTTTAATGATGATGTCAAGAAGTAATTAATAATGAGGGAGTTATATGGTCTTATAGTTTCTTAAAACCAACTTTCAACAAACTCAAAATGCTCATGGTTTATGACTTTGTTTGGATCATTTTCAATATCATCATTTACCATATGATGCATATGTTCTATAATTAGATGAATATCCTCATGTGTACTTAAGAGGATCGACATATAGGCATGTGAAAAATAATTCATTCTCAGGTTCTAATGGTTTCGCCCTACTAGATACAGTCCATGATTTTTTAGTTTCCTCGACAACATTACAAGGGTAAATATATTCTAGTGGATATGTTTCATGGAGTTGTTCTTTTACCACTTCTAGGGAGATAGATAAGTTCTTGACTATTTTCTAGATTTGTTCTTCATAAGAAACAAAAATCCCAATTGTTGCTAAGACTTTAGAGATTTCTTCCAAACTCTTGATCATCCTTGAATATTGCTTTGTTGGTTCCTAATACCTTTCCTGCACATGGATTAGTGTATGGAGTTCATATTAAAAATCATAAAAAAATAATAAAGAGGCAAACTTAAAACAAATGCAAAAAACTAATCATGTACTCAAAGTGCCATTGTGCTACTAGGATCCTATTGTCAACAAGTTATCTATTCACAATAGTTATGCTGCTCTTCCTTTCATGAATCAATAAAAAAAAAACAAACTTTCAAATAAAAATAAGGAAAAAAATAAGCTTTAGAGCCTACCTTTAATTCTATGCATACAAAAAAGAAACTAGAAAATCAATCAGAGACAACTAGAATTTGGAGAAACCCCACCATAATGGATGTGTGGCTCTATACTCACGTCTTATCGTACTTTCTCCACCGTCTAGTTTTCTTGCAAACCTTACCAGAAACATTATCTACTAAACTTAATCCTACCAAAGGAAAATGTTACCTAGACCATTTGTAGCTCCCCGACAAGGACACAAAAAATGCTACGATTATTATTTGTCAAATTAATTGACTCCCATTAAATTTTCAACCAAATATGTTAACCTTTGAGTTACAAAACAATTCAGTTGAGGTATTTTTCTATGAACCTAGAAAAAATTTAACACCTAAGCTATTTCCCTTAAGAAAATCAACCCTTTTATTTAACCTAATATTGTAAATGAATTTAGTACTCGAAACCACAAATTTAACTAAGTATTGTTAAATTATGTTAAGACTAATATTCAAGAAAATATTTAGAACTAGATTATTTATCTCATAATGAACTGTCTCACCAAAAATGCTAACTATAGTTTGAATACCGACCTAGTTATATTAAATTATTTCATCAAAGAAGATACTAATGCATCCTTTATACTCAAAGAAGATTCAAATTACTAAGTAGAAAATTTTAATTCTCTGCATCAAATCTAAAGACCTTGAATCAAATATCTTTACTAAAAAATGCTAAAAGTTAAAATATCTTAACCAGGAAAAGACTATAACCATAAGACTCTCAATTTCAAATCTGGAATTGAAATTTTAACTGGAAATTCATTACAAATAATAGATCTAAGGAACCATAAAGTAAATGTCAAGCTTCTACTTCTTAATTAGAGACTGTGTTCATCAATCCAAAAATATCGATATGCTTAAACCAAAATCTATATTATGAAGAAAATATATCTAGCACCAAGAGTTCAAGTATTTTGTTTCATCTCATAAACCTAACAATATAACCATACACAAGCTACTATAAATGAATTTTAAATACTGAAACAAAATAATCTAATACAAATATTCTACTCTAACATACACTTCTAATAACCAAATATGTTATTGAATTGGCTGAGATCAAGGGTAGGCCCTTTACTTGATATTAGACAAGTTTTGTTATTTCATTGAAATCAAATAATTTAACAACACATCAAATTGGAAAGATAAAATTTGAATCACTATGTAATCCAAGTCACAATTCAAACATTAAGGTTAAAACAAATTTTAAAAGTATCCCATGATCAGTATTCCTATTTTTTCCTTCCTCTCTAAACCTGTTGCACATATCTATTTATAATCCACTGTAAAGGAAGCAATGATCAAAGAGATTGGAACAACTTCCATGGAAATATCACTCTTGTACTATAATTAAAATAATATATAATATTTAAAATGGTCTTGTTATGATTTGAGAGTGTATTAAATTCTTTTCTACAGATGGAAATGATAGCAATTGGAATCAACTTGACTTTCTTGCAAATGTAGACATAACTTCCCATAATTGTTGTTGAACTATGGAATTGGTACTGAACTAAGTACCGAACTTCTAAAATTGTTGAACTTCTGGAAACTGTTGAACTGGTACTGAACTGGGTACTAGCCTGTTGTAGATTTGGTACCAAATTACTATAGATGGAAGTTGGGTTTAATCATATCTTTGAATAAGGTCTTTAGCTTCATGTGTGAGCTAAGTGTGATCCAACGAATACAAATCCATCCATAATCGTGTAATTTCAACTCATATTATCAAATTGTAACTTAAGAAGTGTTAATGTGTTAACCTTTACTTGGTGCCAAACTTATATATGTACTAAATTGTCAAATTCTAGTACTAGAACTTGTTATTTGGGCACATAAATATATTAGTAAAATATCATTCGAAAAGATGCATTAAAAAATCATTTAACAATTAAAAATATAATAAATCATTAATAATTAACCACAAAGTAAAATGAATTTATTTAGAGAAAAATCGTAATATAATAGTTACAAAATATGTTGTAAAGGTACTAATATGGCTAGTAAATGAATGGTTTGGATAGAAAATACCTTAACATATCTAGGGCTCCACATTCTATCATAGTTAACTATAGTTGAAAATGGGAAACCATTGCAACCATATTTATCAATGGTCACCTACAGTCAGCTACATTTTAACAAAAGTAAAACATTGTTAATCATATACGCTGAAATACAACCATAGCCAACCATATTAGAGCATATAAAAATAAAGTCAACTATATTTGTTTAGATTAAACCATGGCTAACAATGGTTTACTAATCATAACAAAACATATCGGCCTTCAATTGCACAAGTACATTAAAGGTGGTTGATATATGTCAATTAATGCCATTACTTTTTTTCAAGCTAGAAAATGATGTTGATCAATGTATATGAATTGTTTTTAATGTGTTTGTGTTAGTTCTTCATAATAAGGAGGCGATAGGTATATTAATATAATTATGAATTAATATAGGTATTCGAGAATATTCTTTAATTTACATATAAATATGGATATAGAGAATTTAAAATATAGGGAACAAAACGAAAAAGAAATATGATAGATATTAGTAGGTAAAAAAATGAATACATCCTGAAAGGGATATAATATAAACATAAATAAAGTAGATATAATAAAATATCATAATTTACAATATTAAAATAACTTAAAAAATAAATTTAAATGTATATTTAAAAAAATACTTTCACTTTAAGGATACACTTCATAACATACTATAATATGCGACATTTTCAACAACCCTTAAAGCATGATCATGTACACATTCAAACGACCCATACCATCATACAAATGGAAGTGCAAAGTGAAACTACCTTGGAGATCTAGCTCACAAAGAACAAGATTGTTCATTGGAGGTTTAGCTCTTGCAAAGAAGAGAAGGACCCTTATAGGGCTACCCTTTATTAATCAAAATGAAATAATGACTAATATTTTTGCCTCTTGGGGTTGGCCGACTCATTTTGTTTTCTTTCTCCATCTGAAACTTCTCTCATGTCTTTATTCGTTGGTTACAATAGAGTGATTTTATTTAATTTATTTACCTATGTGATTACATTACCTTTACTTAGCTTCGGTTCAGGTTTATCCCGCGTTTCGTATTCATGTATTGATGTATATATTGTTCTTGTGGTTATTCTTGCTACATTGGTGATATGAAATCTATGAAATTTTTTTGCTAGCTTCGTTTGTTCTTGTAATCTTCCAAAAATTATACTTATTGTCCACTTTTATTTCCTTTTCTGTAGTGGATGGATAAGTATAATTATTAATTTTCTCAAGCTACTATAAGATGTTTCCTTGAGATAGTTTTTAATGTACCTTTTCATAACCTCATTTATTACTATTCACTATTACATGTATGATTATAGTAAAATACAAAAGGATTATCGACTTCTAATGAAGTGGTTTCAGTCTAATGATAATCTAATGAAACATGTGAAAAGTAAATCTCTAGTAAACATGCACAGCCTATAAACTCTACTATTTTTCTATATGGGAACGACTGAGAAATTTATCAAACAACTACCCGTCAGTTTTTCTTATTTGGGTTGCATTGGTGATTTGGACAACTTCAACAACAAATGAACCTATCCATGAAATTTCCAATTTCCTTATTTTTCCTTTCATTTGAATATCATATAATAGGATGATATCCCATTTCTTTATATCCTTTTTTTATAGGATAGTCATGCCATGATTTTTCTTGCTTTTTTGTATTTCTCAGTGATGTCATGTGATCATTGGATCTTCCTCTAATTGGTTCTATTGGTAGAATCACTGATACTTTGATTTGTTGAGGAGCTATTTTATGATTGAAGATACTTTGTATAATTAGTATACAATGGTGGTAGTAGTGCTTGCTAGCCAAATACGAATTTGAATGGTTTATGCCTAAGCATGTCTTTATATGATTCCCCATATACCCAGAGGGCTACTAGAACTTTTCCATCCTAGCTACCATGATGAATCTAAATTATTATCGCTATCCCTTTAGGTACGATTTTGTTAAATGGTTCAAGTGTCCCATTTACTTTAGGATTCTATTTTGACATTTATCTATCGTCAATTAAAAATATGCTTGCCAACACCTTGATGGTCAAATTTAGATAATGAGTTCTTTGATAACCAATGATGATAAGGGGACAATTTAAATTTCTGATAATGTTATCACAAATAAATTTGGAAACTATTTCCTTTTTGTATGATTCAACTAGTTCTTTTTCTACCCACTTCGTTAGGTATTTTAAAAAAACTATAATTTATTTCTCCCTTCGTATATTTTCTCTTTCATCAAATATGATGTAAAATTCAATTGTTCATATTTCAAATGGTAAATATGGTTTTATCAATTCGAAAGGCATGTCATCTTTGCAAAGAGGTAGATCCATTTGTTTGAATTTGCTTCACTTATTCATTTTATTCTGATATCTTGATTCATGGTTGGTGACCAAAAGTCAAATCGAAAAACTTTCTTGTAGGTATGCTAGCTTGATAAGGTCCTCCAGAAGTTCATGGATTATCCTCATCTATTATTCATTCTCTTTCATAGTCTATGGCACATTTTTCGAGGAAATCATCAAGTCCCAACATATACATATATCAAATCATCATTTTAAATGGTGCAACCATCATTAATAACAAATTTTTTTTCTGTTCACGAAGTTCTTGAAGATCATTTCATTCTTCCAAAAATATGTTATTTTTGATAAATCTCGTATTTCTTCCTCAACTCTTGACATGTGTGCTTCAAATAAGTGATATTCTATTCCAATTGATTGTTCACCCATGTCGAGTCAAGAAGGATGACCTAAAATGAAATTTGTTTTCCTAAGCTCAACAATACTATCAAATTCAAGTTCCTAAAATAATAGTAACCATAAATAAATTATCGCTTAATGGAATATTTTACTTAACATTAATTTCTTCATGGACAAGGAAGAATGTGAATTTATTGGAGACAAGTAGCATTGAAACTTTTAAGGAATAAAAATCATAGCCAAACGTTCTCACCTAATTTTAGAATAATTCATTTCTTCCTTACTGAGATTCTTGCTAGCATAAGCATTCAGATGCTCAACTGTATGGTCATTTGGTTGAGCTAAGAAAACTTTGATTATAAAGCTTCAAGAATTTATTTAACATCGAATTTCATGACCGAATAATCTTGATATAAGATCTTCTACCTTTTTTTCCTTATGTAATTTGAATGATGCATTGCATCCGTCACTCCAAATTAATTCAATGTCTTTGTAAAATAGCTTATTGATAGGAATTTTTTTGTCATAATAATGATGGATAAAATTTCTATAATATCTTGTATGTCAAAGAAATATTTTAATATACATTTGATTTACTGGGTAATTTAGATAAAGAAATATTTTGATCATGGCCATAACTACTTTTATATCATCTTTACATATCATGTGTCCTACAATATTGCCTATTGGTATTTCAAGCATACGTTTTTTTGATATTTAGGGGAAGTATTTGATGGTTAGAACACTTTTTAGTCTCAATGGCATAACATAGTATGCAAAGGAGCAAAGTATGATACAATTGTAGTTTTCTCCAAATCTTATTTAGCATTGGATACCTAATTGTATCCTAAAATTCCTTTGCTGAAGCAATATCATTCATGTCAAGTAAGTTCATTTATCATTCAGTGGAAGAAGGAGTTACGAATGGATAAATTATTATAAATTTGTTTAAACCTTTGAACTCAACATGGGTTGAATTTATTTTAGTTTTTGCTTATTTTCTCAAATGATCATTGGGATTTCCCATTTTTATCTACCAATAGGTTAAATTACACCTACAGTTAGCACTCCTATTTCATTTAAAAAATTAAATTATATTATGTGCCAAGTTTTATGAATGTTTCTTTATTGGTTTAGATCCTCAAATTTGGTTGATTTTAATCTATCTCATTTCATTTAATAACCCTTTCAAATTCTTGTATTATCAAGCAAATAGATATTTATATTTGTCATGCATCCTCCTAAATTTACCAAATTTTACAAGAAATCCAGGGTAAATATGAGTTGAGTGCTACAATGACCTGACCCGACCTCCAAGTTCTAGTGATGGAAGTGGGACCCATAAAAAGAAAACTTCATGACATCCCTCAAGCACTACAGACAACTCATGAGCCAGATAACCACCCCAATTGTTCTATCCCTATGTTAGAACCCATTTTCACTAACTTAACACCCCAATCACACCCTTAACACAATGTTCATGCAGTTATGAGTCGATAACCACGTGCATAAGCTTAATTCCATGTGTTTATGACCCAAAGACTCTTGTTTTTGTTCTAGTGGTTCTGAGATCTAAGCCTCTTTTCAAGCTATCCTCCAAACTAATGCCCATAACTGCTTGTAACTTTATAGAAACATAAATAAGATGATGAAAAAGCCAACCAATTAAACTCAGGCAAGAAATTTACCTAGCCATGTGTAATCCATGACATAAATTTTCTCAAACATATGGTAAACATAGAAACTACAGGTCAGGAATGCATATCTGATGATAGGAGTCTGAACTTCATCTAAGAATCACCAAGAAGGCTCAATGCCCTGCCAAGCTAGTTGAAACAACACTTATTTGATGGATATCATGAGGTGAGGGTTTGAGAGAAACCCTTGTTTATGGAAAATATTTGAGATATGAAATCTGGAAACCCTATCATGGTCAAAATAAATACGTTCAAGCACTTGTGACATATTTGATGAATCATTAGATGACATAGTCTCTAATGGGCCTAGTTATTAATAAAAATTTTTGAATGAGACATTGTTATATGGACAATGGACAATGATGTCTTTTGAAGGTTGGTTAAAGGAGGAGAGGATCACCTCTCGTTGAATATAAACACTTTATGATTTATGATGATTCTTTATGTCCTTACTATTGTTTTGACTTATTTGATTATTTTTTTGATTATTAATTATACTTCCTTTATGTCACTAGTACAAAACAGTTAATTAATTACTAGAAAAACAATGAATATTTTCATATAAATGACCATTTTTCCATCGGTAACCAGTGGTATCTCATTTACAGTATCTTATAACACGACAAAATTTTAGTCATTTTTAGGTTAGTCATTAATTGGTCCTCAATTTTATTGTTTAGTAGTATATTTAGTCATAAATTTGGTCATAAATTTAGTCATTGGTTTAGTCATTAATTGTCAAAATTAATGAACATATATATTACTATATGATCATCAGAGAAACCCAATCAATGACCAAAGAAATATAACCAAAATGTTGGTCATGTTATAAGATACTGTAAATTAGCTACTAATAGGCATATATATGTAAATCTTAGTCATTGTTTAAAATCAATTAAACACCAAACATTTACGACTAAATTTTGGTCTTGTTATAAGATACTGTAAATTAACTTCTAATAGTGGTATATATGAAAAATTTAGTCGTCATTTTTAATAACAAATTTATCATTTACAATAGTTATTTGTATTTTTTTATAGTTTCATATTCATTATATAAATGACTAATCTAGTAGTTTATATTAATTTCATTAGTAATCAATATAAATGACTAACTTAATCATATATTCATTTTATTCGTGTTCATCATTAATTAATATAAACTACTAATTTAGTAGTTTTATATTGATTTTAAATGTTCATTATTAATAAACATAAATTAATTAGCATGATTTTTAAACTAAATTAAAAAAAAAATCATACAACATGGATGTTCATCTAATATGAAAACGTAGAGTTACATATGTTAGTTAGCATACTAAACAATATCAAGTGCAACTATAAAAGAATTCAACGACATAAATTATATTATATGAAATGTTAAGTATTACAATATGAGTTTCCAACTTAATATTAGTTGCACTATAATTTACACATGACATGTTGTTTCATCAATTCAAAACATTATCTTTGTGTTTCCAAGACATTGTAGGCGAATTCACGAACTCTGATGACTTAACCATCAATCTCTATGTGTGTATCTTATGCAGGATATTGGCTCTAATGGTATCACTATACTGCTTCTCTTCTCTCTCTCTCTCTCTCTCTCTCTCTCTCTCTCTCTCTCTCTCTCTCTCTCTTTCATTTGTCACTCTAGTTTTATTGTTCTCCTCTTTCTTCCATTCCACTTGTACAAAATGACTAATTAATTACTAAAAAAATGACTAAAATTTTCGTATAAACGACCATTTTTAGTCGATGACCAGTAACAGCTAATTTATAGTATTGTATAACATGACCAACTTTTAGTCATTTTTAGCTTAGTCTCTAATTGGTTGTCTCAATTTTATCATTTAATGGTATATTTAGACATAAATTTCATCATTAATTTAGTCATTAATTGCCACAATTAATGACCAAATATACAACAAAATATATTACTATATGATCAACTGAGTAAACTAATTAATGACCAAAGAAATATGACCAAAATATTGGTCGTGTTATAAGATAGTCTAAATTAACTACTAATGGTCATATATATGCAAATTTTAGTCGTTGTTCGAAACCAATTAATGACCTAAGAAATATGACTAAATTTTTGCCTTTTTATAAGATACTGTAAATTTGCTACTAATAGTCATATATATGCACAATTTACTTGTCATTTGTACTAAAAAATTAATTATTTGCAGTAGTCATTTATATTTTTTTGTAGTTTCATATTCATTATATAAACGAATAATTTAGTAGTTTATATCCATTTCATTTATTTTCGTTAATAATCATTATAAATGACTAATTTAGTCATATATTCATTTTATTTGTGTTCATCATTAATCGATATGAACTACTAATTTAACAGTTTTAGATTGATTTTATGTGTCCATTATTAATAAACATAAATTAATTAGTATGATTTTGCAACTAAATTAAAAAAAATGGGATACAATGTGTAGTGGTTCATCTAATATTAAAATGTAAAGTTACATATGTTAATTAAAATACTAAACAATATTAATTGAAACTATAAATAATTTCAACCACATAGATTATATTATATAAAATGTCAAGTATTACAAGATGAGTTTCCAACTTAACATCGGTTGGACTACAATTTATACATGAAATGTTGTTTCATCACTAGAAAACATTATCCTTGTGTTTCCAAGTCATAGTAGATGAATTCACCAACTCTAAAGACTTGAACATCAACAAGATATTGACTTTAAGGGTATCACTACACGAGTTATTTTCTTCCTCTTTTTTCATTTGTCACTCTAGTGTTCATGTTCTCCTCTTTCTTCAAATCCTGCTGCTTACCATCAATCCAGAGTTCCTTTTCTAAAAACCAAAGAAGATACAATGTAGAGTGTAATACATGAAATACAATGAAAACTAGAATATAAACTAAAGTAGACTATAAAGGATTTATATGACATATACCTTAACATCAACAATGTTAAATCCATTCTTCCCCATAAAAGAAAGAAACTCGAAAAAGTTTTCTTTAGTTGAGCGATCGTGGCCACTATGTGGCTAGATATCCTGTATAAACAAACAAACGTCACCATAGAAAAATAACACTTTGGTAACTTGGTGTTCAAGCTTCATGGAAAGCTTAGGCACAATCATGCCACTAAGTTACATGCTACAAAAATCAAGTTGTAAACAACTTGTGAAAACAAATAATCTGAGGTGTGATGTTTAATCCTTGTTTTATTCACAACAACATTTTCTTCTCTAATGCATGAACTTCGGTAACTATATAAACAACATGTTGCTCAAATAGCAACATGAAAGTAAAATTTTCTAATAGTCATGAAAAATATTTCAACATAAAACAATTAAAATGATTTCAATGAATGTCGTGTAATACTAATTTCTTCTTTAATATTTGGTTATTGTCTAAATAGATATTATACCAAGTATTTTCAATTTAATAGTTAAAATACAAAGAAAAATCAAAATAAATGTTCAAAATACAATCAAACAATAAAGAGAGGATATCATGGAATGGACATTGCAATTACAAAAAAATAGTTTACCTGTCCATCGATGTCTTATTAGCGATTCCTAAAATATTTTCTCACCCAAAATAACCATGAGGTGAAAGAATCACAACGTTAAGAAACATATGAATACCTACTAGAAACACTTCCAAAGTCAATGGCTCATGTGCCTGAAGGATCCCGAACAACAAATGAATCACATCTAAGATGCATCTATATATTGTCTCTCCATCCTTTTTATAATCACGTTTCTTGTAACCTGCCCACACCAAAGTCAAGTAACAAACAAATGAAGGCATTGGCATTTGTTTTTATCTTTTATATCTATAAAATTTGAATATAATTTGTTTTGGGAACATATTAATTATTATTTAAATTCTTCATATCATGAGAATGTATCAATCCTATATGAATCAGTAACATTGACCTCAGTGAGGTCCTCTAACAATTTCTACAAGATCAATATTTTACTTGTCGTGATATCTTGGATAGAAAAAAAACATATTTGCAAAAGAAAAAGCCATATATTACTTATGTTCAAACTCTGTGTATGGTGTATTCTAAGGTAGATTTTTAAGATGTTCCTTTTCCTTTACTCAAGTGGATTGTAGCTTGATTAAACTCTATATCCTTTCATTCAGCATCAATTTCTGCAAGATAAATGTCACTCATTATTTTTTCGCATTTCTCAACATGCTACATATGATAAATTGAAAGTCACATAAAAGAAAGAGAAAACCCTTTTCTAATGAAAATAAAAAAACAAATAGTGCCTCTAATAAAATTTCACACCTAAAAACTTACTCTGCCATGTCCTTAGACTAAAGTTGATCTTCTTTGAATCATCTTTAGGTCATATTTAATGGGATATTCATATGTTTACCATGATGTCAATTTTGTGCTAAAATAAATATATAAATTCAGGTTATTATCGATGAAATTCAAGTATAATTGAAAAAAATAATGTCATGCAAGGTATGGAGAGAGAAACATCTTCATAATTAGGATTCTCTATTTTAGTTTAATTTCAGCTGAGTTGGTTTTTGAATGTAGAGTTTTCGCTAAAGTAGTGAAATAGAAATATGAGAATCAAAATAAAATTCTGAATTTTTAATTAATTCATATTATATATCTCTAAAAAGTACAGGTCATCCTTCTTTGGTATTTAATAGAGATTTACTGTGAATAGAATAATAATGAATTAACTATCAAACACAATAATGAAATATATAAACGTACTAAAGAAAAACGACATGGTTGTGGTATTTGTGTACTTAAAGGAAATCAAAAAATGGTTGTGTTCTTTCTTTATCATGAAATAACATTGAAGGCAAATGTCAGTTCAAAAATATAACTCCATTACCAATAGGAGATGGTCATGTTGGGTAAGGAAAGGATGAATTGAAGGGCTCAAGCTCTAGCTCCAATACATAGTTATCCTTGTCACTGCAAAATACAAAGTTGTCATCATTTTCTTATCGAGGTAAAAACAAAAGTGAGTTCGTACTTGTGCACTTGTGATAATATATTAAAAAGAGAGAACTAGTGGAAACAAAAGTGTGTCATCCCATCATCCAAGCTACACATAAAACATATATATTCACTTGTTGACTATAGTGGAAATCAAATGTAAAACCCACTCAACTCATTCTTTATATGGCATATGTGTAATGAACTAGTACAATAGAAGCATGCTAACTTAGAAACAAGAGATGATAAAAAATAATAATGGAACATTGTTTCCTACCACATAATTGGCATGCATAAAATTTCGATAGAATCCGTTAAAAAAATGAGAAGAACTTATGGCAATAGAACATACAATTATTTTTTTGTACCATCTTTAACACATGTAGCCTAGGGAAGTAGAGGAGGCCAAATGTAGAAGGATTTGAAGTATGTGGGATATAAAAATAGAAATGTGGGAAAACACGCTTGCGAATTCATGAAATATCACTCTAAATAATATAACATGTTGAGGACAATAATTATGAAAATAAATCATGTATCAAGACCAAGTTCCTTTAACTTGCGTTGAGATTAAAATTTTCACCGTTTTCGAATTTTATGAAAACAATCAAGAATCTCTTGGGTATACAGCTAAAAGACAATGGTTTGTCGTTTCTAGAAATTACTTGAAAACTCATATAATCCAGATGCTTTTCAAATCCAAATCTCAACATTGTACCTGTAGCTTTGATTGCTCCAATTTGGTATACATTTATTTTTTTTTGAGCCGCATACATTAATAATTTTAGGTGCTTTATTATTCCATAGGAATTGACCATCCTAAAGGTAGCCTAAAGCTTGACATTTTTAAAGCAATCCCTCCCTTGGATCTTTGTAACATCATTTGTTTCACACTTGTGAAAAAATATGATGTTTTCACTACAATAAATAACTCTTATAGACATATTTTCCACAACAACCTTGTTTATCAATTCAGAATATGTCTAAGTCCCCCACTCTCATGATGATTAAATCTTGAACATGTACATGAGCAAAGAGAAACCCTCAACTTCAACTTGTTTGTTGCTAGAAGGAGCAGGAAAGTGGATCAGGATCGCACCTTAATATAGGGCCAAAGAGGATGAATTTGAGGACATGCTTCAGGATTTAACCTTGGAGAGAAATCAGATAAAATAAGAAATGGGGTTTGCTATAGACAATGTCGATGCAGTTGGCAAGGTAGTTGAGGTACTTATAGAGTCTTTAACTCTAAAGGAGATGCCTATTCCGACTAAAGTTGCAAGGCTCATGTTAGTTTACAATATTCTTCAAAATAGTAGTTCTCCTGTGAAAATTTCTTCTGCATATAGGACAAATTTTGAAGCAACATTGCCTGATATTAAGGAAAGCTTTAATGACTTATACTGAAACATCACTGGTTGGATTACTGCAAAAGATTTGAGAGAGAGAGTGATGAAATCTCTCCAGGTTTGGTCATACTTCTAGGTAATTACTATGGTAAGGAGAATCTCTAGTTCAAAATTGTCATGAAGCTCTTTCCAAAAAGTTTCCATCAGTTCAACATCATTGAGATCATTGGACAAGTTGAACTAATTGGGTAAGCAGTCATTATCAACTCTAAATTATTTAGAAAATTGATAACTTTCTTAATTTTTTAGACAAAGTTATGTTCAACGGAAATCAATTATGTTTATAGATTCCTGAGTTGGATATACATTGCTATAATAACATGCGACCATGTATCATCTCTCTATGGTCCAATCCTAATGTCATATGCTTCCCAATGCATGTTTGTGATATTCTATGAATTATATAGAAATTGGTTGTGGCAACCAAGTGAGACCCTTGTTTTGGACTACATTTGTTCATGTTCCAACTCTAATTCCAATCGACAAGATGGACCCGCATCACATAATTATCTATGTGGTAAAATTTAAAAGGGATAGGGTGGATATGTTATTATGGGAATACTTTTATGTCAAGGAATCATTGTGAATAACTTAGAAACGATACTGTATCTTTGAACATGTCTTAAAAAAATAATTTTCTTATATGTTTCAATTGTTGGTTCAATTTTTATTCATCCATACTGTATTCGAAGATAGTTAGAAATAAGGATAACATGTAACTCTAAGGGGCTTCTAAGTATCGTCATCTTATTGTTATAAACAATCATAAGAATTTAGAGTTAGTTGGGTTCCCACATCATGTGAGGTTCCATCTTTGGCACTTAATTTCTAAACTTCTCTCTTTGATTACCTATCACTTTTGATCTTCTCTATATTTAGAAAGGCAAAAAAACTAAATACTAGTTGATCTTGCTAAAGTATGTCCTGTGTATTATCTAAATACTCGTCTTAGAGTTTCTGGTTCCTTCTAGGCACTAGAAATCATATTTTCCAAGTCATACCGTAAATGAGCTCACTTGTACATACTAATTAATTATATCATGGTCGAATGTTGATTTATATGCGATGAAAAGAGAACCTCATTTCTATTGAGTGCACGAAATTGCGAAAGTATTGTTTGATTTGAGGTATCTACAGAGATGACTTTATAGGAAAGAATAGAAAAATCTATGGAATTAGATGTTGGGTGTAATCTGTTTTCTTGGGAATATCTTGCATCTCTGCAATGTACTAAATCTTCTTATTTACTTTTGGTTGCCTAGTAAATATTCCATTTTGTTGTTTTGGTTTGATACTATTATCTTGTAAGTTCTAACACTAATCATAGAAAGATTTAGTTGAGTTTGATTATTCTTTTATTTGTTAAATTCCGTCTTTTAAAGTTTTGTCTTCTTTTGGAAGAAATTGTAGTGCATTGAGATGTATTCAGCATTGATTTCCTCAGTCAAATATTGGCTTCTGAACTTGTCGAGTAACTTTAGGACCACTTTTGGGTAATTACTTTGGTATGGAGAATCTCTAATTCAAAATAGTCGTGAACCTCTTTCCAAAATGTTTCCATCACTTCAACATCATTGAGCACATTGGATAAGTTGAACTGATTGGGCAAGCACTCATTATAAACTCTAAATTATTTAGAAAATTGATAACTTTCTTAATTTTTTTAGACAAAGTTATGTTCAATGGAAATCAATTATGTTTATAGAAACCTGAGTTGGATATACATTGTTATTATAACATGCTACCAAGTATCACCTCTCTATGGTCCAATCCTAATGTCATAAGCTTCCCGATGCATGTTTTTGATATTCTATCAATTATTAAGAAATTAGTTGTGGAAACCAACTTAGACCCATGTTTTGGCCTACATTTGTTCATGATCCAACTTTGAGTCCAATGGCCAATATGGACTTGCATCACATAACTATCTATGTGGTAAAATTTATAATGGATAACGTGGATATGCTATTACTGGAATACTTCTATGTCAAGGAATCATTGCGAAGAACTTAGAAATGATACTATATCTTTGAACATGTCTTAAAAAATTAAGTTTATTAAATGTTTCAGTTGCGGGTTCAATTTTTATTCATCCATACCATATTCGAAGATAGTAAGAAATAAGGATAACATGTAACTCTAAGGGGCTTGTAAATATCTTCATCTTATTGTTATAGACAATAATAAGAGTTTAGAGATAGTTGGGGTGCCACACCATGTGAGATTTCCCCTTTGGCACTTAGTTTCTAAAGTTCTCTCTTTGATTACCTATCACTTTTGATCTTCTTTGCCTTTAGAAAAAAAAGTAAATAGTAGTTGATCATGCTAAAATATGTCCTGTGTGTTGTGTGAATACCAGTCTTAGAGTTTATGGTTCCTTCTAGGCACTAGAAATCATATTTTCCAAGTCATACTCTAAATGAACTCACTTGTACATACTAATTAATTATATAATGGTCGAATGTTGATTTAGATGTAATGAAAAGAGAACCTCAATTTTCTCGAGCGCACGAAATTGCAAAAGTGTTCTCTGATTTGAGGTATCTACAGAGATGACCTTATGGGAAAGAACGGAAAAATATATGGAGTTAGATGTTGGGTTTAATCCATTCTCTTGGGAATATCTTGGATCTCTGCAATGTACTAAATCTTCTTATTTACTTTTGATTGCCTAATAAATAAAATTTAGAGAGAAAATAAAAATCTTGTCTCCAATTTTATTGCACAATGTAGGTTTCGATCATTCTTTTATCTATCAAATGTTAGCTTCTGAACTTGTCTCTTCTTTTGAAAAAAATTTAGTGCAATGATATCTATTCAGTATCGTTTTTCTCAGTCAAACCTTGAATTCTAAATTTGTCTTTTCTTTCGGAATAAATATTAGTGCATTGAGATCTATTTGAGAATATTGGGTTTTAGAATTTGTAGGTTATGATTAATGATTGACTCATATAAATATTGTATACAGAGATGAGAAATGTTGATCTAGAGTAAATGCTAATATAATCCAATTTCATGGTTTCACATAACAATTTTGGATTGTTGTAAATAACAGTAAGTAAGATACAATATCTAGTTTTTTTTTTTTTTTTTTTTTTTTAATTTTGAATAAATGTCTATTATCAAATTTTCAGGAAATAATCGCCTTGTAAACCAAACTTATAATGATCCAACACTTTCATGTCTTTGCATTCATAATGTAATCTTTGATGTCTTTGCATTCAAAATGTAATATTTAATGTCTCTACATTCCTATTTCTTTGAGGAGTTTTGAAATTAAAACATTAATAGTTCTGCAACAGATTCTGAGTGACTAGATCAGAATCAGTGTTGCGATCAAGGTAGCCCTGGAAGGACTCTATCACTTTAAAGTTGAGATAACCACCTATATGAACGTAGCTTTGCTGGAATGATGTTCGGTCCCATGTGTGATTTATTTCAGAAGTGAATGTTTGAGAATTTTTATGAGTGAGGGTGGGATTGAGAGAAACATAGCTTCTGGAGAGTATGTCCTTTTTAGTGAACCAATATGCCTCAATGTTGCCTACTTAGTGAATCTAATTGTATTTATTTGAATGACCCCATTTAAAAGAAGTATGGTCTCAGAACTGTGACCATCTTTAAAATCTCTTAGAGCTGAATTATTGGACTAGATATCTGCTAAACGTTTAGAAACATTTCAGACCACATTTTTATTTTAGGTATACACTACATTTTTTTTTTTTTTCAATAAGTAGCTCTCTCTCAAAAATGGGTGAGAAATGGTATAAACTTTCCGTATAGGAATTTATTATTTTATTACTAACCGGAAGAAGGATGGGTGGTTTGTTATCCCTTGAAGAAATTATTAATTGCTCAGAAAAAAGCTAGATATAGGGAGTTCTCTGCAACTTCAACTTGCTATGAAGCCGATTAGAATAGTTCATTACCTAAATTAGATTCTTCATATATGAATCTTTCTCAACAAGTAGATCACCACAAATTTGGATACCAATTGTAGCAAATCTCGGGATGACAACAAGAGATGGAAAAAACTCTATCATAACCCATTTCTATAACTTCCTCAACTAAAGAGCCCAAAACTACCCTGCAATATTGAAAACTCCTCCTCTAGTTCTGTTGGGAATAGGTGCAAATACTCCATGACAAGTTTATTGGAATCTACAAATATGGAGATGCTTTTACCACACTCAATGTGTGTAGGGCCTCATTATCAACAACAACTAAGTGCATTTTATGGTGATGAGCCGTTTACACATACTTATGGTGATGAGCCGTTTACACATACGAGAGAATTTTAAATAAATGACTCTAAAATTGTGAAAGTAGTAGTGGAGGAGATAACTTTGTATGCCACTAATAGATTGAGAATTGACCTATATCATGTTGGAAGGACTTGTGCCGATTTTCCATGTTTTGTAAAACCTTAATCAGGATAGGATTTCCAATCAATTGTAGATTCAAATGCATATACATTCTTACAACTTTTTGTTATCAAGGAATCTAATTCCAATTATACATGGGTATTGAAATTGTGGGGCTAATCACTCGATATAAATTAAATTTTCCACCATTTAGTTTGATTCAAGCTTTTGGATTTATATGTCAGAGAGTAAACTCTCTTGTAGGGTGGAGAAATCTTGAACATTTTTCTTTTTCCTGATAATATATCATGAAGGTAGGATGGAGAAATCTTGAACATTTTTCTTTTTCCTTATAATATGTCATGAAATGAAGTTCCAACTGAGGATCTTGCATCTTCAATTCAATGTCATGAATGTATTTTCAGTAAATATAATTGTGTTTCCTTATTATTTGAAGGTTGCTTTCCAGAGTTGTTAAGCTTTGGAAATTGTTTTTTCATGTAGGTTTAAAATTACTTTGGTGTTAGCCTAAAAAAAAATGGAATTTGATTTTTTTTCCATAAATAACAAATATTTAATATAATTAAGACCACTATTTAGGAACATTGAATGTTGAAACCACCTTAAAAGAACATTTTAAATGGTTTTTTTTATAGTTTTTCTTATTGTTTCTAGAGAGACAATAGTTGGAATTATGTACATCTAGTCTCTATAGGGACAATATGTTATTAATCTCAGCTATTGTCCCTAAAGATACAAAAATGTAAATGTCTCTAAAGAAAAAGAATGAAAGTGTCTTTCCAGAGACAAATGAAATTGTCTCTTAAGAGAGTATTTTGTGCGTATCATTATAGAGACAATAATAATATGTGCTCTATAGTGTCTTTATAGAGACAATACTTTTAAGACAATACTTTTAAGACACTAATTTGAGACAGCTTCTTAAAGACAATATTTAAGATAATACACAAGTTTTTTTTGTGCCATGTTAAGACAATTGACTCGAAAATTGTCTTAAATATTGTCTTAAAATCCCCTAGCTGTAGTGCTCTCCTGTACATTTAGATGGAAGCATTTTGTATGAGGATTTGGAGTTTTTTTTGTTTACTTAAAGAAAATGTTAACATAATGGTCTTGCAATGAACATATTGCAATGTTACCACTCCACATTGATTCTGAAAGCATGAAATACCTCCACTAGGAGACTCCCCGATTATACCCACCCGCGCCGCTAGCTATCCCTCACGAATCTGTACAGGCTGTGACGGTAGGAGGATACTACATACCCAACAAAACGACGCTAATGGTAAATCTGTGGGCTATAGGAAGGGATCCCAATGTGTGGGGCGCAGATGCTTCAGAATTCAAGCGAGAAAGATTCATGGAATACGAACATATCAATTTAAAAGATCAATCAGACTTCAATATGATACCGTTTGGGGCTGGAAGGAGAGGATGCCCAGGGGCTTCCATGGCTATTCCGACTATTGAACTTGGACTGGCTCAGTTGGTGCACACTTTCGATTGGAAAGTTTAAGGCGATCCCTCCCGGCTGGATATGAGGGAAGCGTACGGAATGAAGACAAGTTCCGCTGTGTAAACGTTGAAGAGGGCCAGCTTTCCACCATAAACGGAACCGTAGAAGACAAAGGCACTGTTTCTCTTTATTTGCAATAATTTCCCACGCACGATTTCACTTCTGTCTACTGGATTTTCTACATCTAATTATGTCTTCGTAGGAATAATGCCATATTCTCCACGGCTGATCGAAATTCTATATTTGTCCTTCTTATATACAATTGCACGATCATTTTACTATTTCTTACTGTGGTGTGGTTGGGAGGTGTAAGGCACATGTTAATTTATAAATATATTAGTATAGATTTATTCGAATATTCATTTTATGATCAATTTTTGTCTACAAATATATTTAAACTGAAAAAAATAATGTGTGTTTCTGGTTCAAATTGTATTTATGCTTGGTAAAAATCCAATGAAAATTTAAAAAATATAAATGTATTTTTTTCATAATATTATATTATTGACATTAAATATTAATAATATATTTGTCAAATTAAAATAGTTTATTATTATTATTATTATATATACATTCAATATTGATCATATTAAAATATTTTATTATAACTTCAATTACATACTCAACATTCATATATTCTATAGACAGCTTTAAAATATTATGTTCATAATATCTACTAATTAGTTAACAATGGTTAAAATAGATGTTGAAATATTTTTTAAAAGTTCAAAGCTTAAACATCCTTTACTTCTAATTACTTTACAACATATTCATCTTTTATTACAATATATTCTATTTTTCTATTTAAAGTATAAGTTACATTTATTTTAAAGAGACTGAAAGACAAAATTACACATATTCTTATGCTGAACTATAGAATGAGCCGGACTCAAGAATAACAAGGGAGCCACTGCCGTGGCGGTAGTCCCTGCCGGAGTGTGCCACAAGAACAATACAAAATTGTAATTAACAACGTTGGTTGACATTTATTCTATTTCATTAATCATTCATCATTCTTTTAGATCTATCGTAAAAATTAATTGCAGTTAATTAGATAGTTAATTGCAGTTAATTAGATTGAAAAATAAAATTTGCCAATATAAAAAGGATATAGAGGTGTATACCTTTAGATGTATCGTAGAAATTAATTGCAGTTAATTAGATTGAAAAATAAATTTTGCCAATATGAAAAGGATATAGAGGTGTATATTAGTTTTGAAGATATTTCATAAGTTTTTAAATTCATCCAAATATATTAGGGTTGACACTGTTTTGTAAGTTTGATAAATTGACCTGAAAGCTACATAAATTTTATCAGGTTGAGGACCACCTTGAAATATCAACAATATTTTGGTACTAAAGATACAACAATTTCAATTAAAAAACCGGACTGAAACATGTATACTCACAAATTTCTGCTATATATTCACAAATATATCCTGCTTATACAGATCCATGTCTTCTATTTATAGGCTACAACTACAATCTAAGCATTGGATCAAGGTTAAAGATCCAATCTTTAGCCACTCATGAACCTAAATTCATTATAGTAATATTCACCTGATATCAAACATCATGGCTCGTATGTTGAACACCTTATGTATAAGAAAATGCTCTTATTCTAGGATTTCCCCTTATGTACAGTATGGACATATGAGACGCAATTGCTACTTTGCTACTTTTTCTTTTGTATATATATTTCTATATATTTTGCTCCACTGGACTGTTATTTTTCAGACACGTCACCAAAATTTTAGAAGTACAAAAAAACGGAAAAGAAGCAGAAAATCAGAATGCAGTAAAGGATGTAGCTAATAGCACAGGATGGGGCTCCTTCTCCCGAAGGAGATGCGTCGAAGAAAAGGAAATAGCAGAGGACGAAACCTGATCAGTGGTTGCAGTCAATGATTCGACTAGACTCCAAACTACCCAATTTATTGGAGCCAAGAATAAGAAAT